>JAAAKQ030122065.1:44121-54318 GCA_010016005.3 Zanna intricata | reverse complement strand
GAGAGAGAGAGAGAGAGAGAGAGAGTCGATATATATAAAAATCTTTAAATAACAACTACATTAAATCTAACAATATTCAAATGTATAATACAAATACATAATATACAAATAATCTGAGTTAAATAGAAGTAAAAGATAATAATAATAATTTTGCTCGGGGAAAGACTTCTAGACTTTTCATTGATAACTGGTTTAAATTAAAATATAACAATATACATTTTCTATTTTCTAACGTTTACTTTTTTATGAATTCGAATCGTGTGGATATATTTTCACGATTTTTTTAATTTTCATATTAGAATAAATTTGTCCGAAGATCTATCTCAACGGTTCAGATCTTTTTTTTTTTTTTTTTTTTGAGATCTTTCTGTTAACTGCGTCACGTAAACTATGAGTATGCTATCTAAATATGAAAGAGTAACCCATACCATGAAAATATCCACAATAAAAACTTAATAGTGTGTAGAATACAAACAAAAACGACCTGGATCAAGGTTACGACGGTTCACAGATTCAACTGTCCGATGGGAAGTAACATTCAGGCAAAGGGATATTAACAAACACCGAAATCTGTAAGATTCAAATTTATTATGGTCGTGATTTAGATGTCGAAAACATGATGAAGCGAGATATATAGACAACATACTTGCATAAGTATAATTTTAAGCAAGTTCATAGTATTTATCTCCTAAAGAAATTATCATACCGTGAAGGATGTTCGCTTTTCCTACTGCTTGTCCTTTATTAAAAATTATAGCATGATGACATACGGTTTCAATTTATTGACAAGACAAAAACTGTTAAATATTATAATCAAATATACAGGTAAGTACAGACGAGTATCCCAACATGAATGTTGTCTAATGATACGTGGTGCAAGTAAAATGATTCTTTGACCGATGGTAAAAATATTCTCAATAAAATTCAATCCCAAAATCAATAATGAAAGTGATTAAAACCACCTGCAAACATTTGTCAAGCGACGAACGTATCAAAATGCTTTCAGAGTGAACTCAAAATCAGAATGAAAGTTTTAATAAACTGAAACTGGTGAAATGGTGACAAAAACTGAAACCGGGTTTATATCACACTATAATTTTTATTAATCGAGTAAAATCAAAGATCCTTTACAATATAAGAATTTCTTTAAAAGGTAAATATTATTTGGCTGAAAAAAGTGATGATACTGGACGCGTACAGAAGGGTGAATCAGAAGCGAGAGATGGCATCAATTGAATGTGGAATACAAAAGAGAATTTTAAAAACAAGTTAAAAGAGCAGGCAGAAAATGACCATAATTATCCACTAGGTGATTTCTAAACGCTAAAAAAAATAATTAACTCTTATTTACCATAAAAGCCTATTTTTTTTTTTTTTTAGAAATATAAGGACTTTTTTTCACCTTCTAAAAGGAAGATAAACGTATGATATTTTCAGGCTAAATGTAACTTTTTTATTTTTATTATAAAAAGGAAAAAATAGCAGAAATAAATTGATATAGAATAACTGAAAAAAATAGTCCAAAAAAAATTATCAAGTTTATTATTTTTTTTATTTATTTTTTGTTAAAAAAGAGAGGAGTTACTAAACAAATAAACGGGTTAATTTTACCTTGAGGGTCAAAACTGGATATTATAATGTGGTTAAAAATTTCACCAAAAAAATATTCATAAACAAAGAAGAAAGTGTATCTTAATTAGGCTAAAATTTATATTAAAACATAAATCTTAATAGCTTTCAAGCCTGGCTCTCCTTAACAAATATTCTCAGTTCTTTATGAGTGTCTATTTTTTTATTAGATTATTTACTTTTTTAATTTTCCTTCTGCTTTTCTTCTATTTATTTTCTCAATGCACAAACCATTGTAGAAGTACATACATATAGAATTTAATTAATTTCGAGTGAATGAACGTATGTTATAATCTATTAGAAGCCCTATTATAAACTTGCTAATCTAGCTGTACGGTTTTATTTTTAATATTCGTTATTAATTTTTATTTTACCTCTTAACATTATGGAACACTTTTAACCTGTTTTAGCGGTTTAACACTTTTAACCTGTTTACGTACCTTACAATATATTTTGAAATAACAAGTAAAAAAGAAGACAACCGTTGAAATATACAATTTTCTTGGATATAAATCATGGAATATTCTCAATTTTTAATATTTTCTTCTTCAAAAAATCGGGGTAAGATTTACAAAGGATAAAATAAACGAGATAATTTAAAAAGTCATTTCTGGTAATTTTTTGTGAAGCAAAATAAAAGTACATAATTTCATCCTAAATATATAGAAGCTACTTTTATCGAAGACCTGTATCTACAAAAGTTTTATTAATCTGTGAGTTTTACACGAAGTATAAAAAAAAATGTATTAGGTGCATTACGTACAAAAGGTAAACGATGACATTCAGTTTCATTATTTTATAGTTTCGAGAATTTTACGTTATTCAATTGTTAATACTAGCAGTACATTTATCTAGAATTAATTCGAAGTGAATGAGCATAAATTATACTCATTAGAAGCCCTATTATAAAGTTGCTAATCTAGATATACAGTTTTATTTTTAATGTTCCTTATTAATTTTTATTATTATTAATACTATAAGATAAAATTTAATATTTCGCATCCACTTGTAATAAACACGATTCACACAACCAGTCGAAATAAATTAATTGTAAAATAATTTCAACTAAATACAATTTAAAACAACTTCGATCGGTTTACAAAAATTCTAATGCGGTTAAGATATAAATTTAGTTAATACGGTTTTTAACCTGCGGCAACGACACGTTCAAGTAAACTGGTTTTATGCTTAGTATATATGCAGATTTGCAAATCTTTATAAAAATAAAATTAAAAATAATAAAAGGTCAATGCCATCGATATCGCAACATTCCATTTTACGTTGCACCTACATACGTAATACAACAAATAAAAAAACTCCATGGAGAAATATTACATGAATTACAGAAATAATATTTCTTATAAATATTATAAGAAATACAAATACAGAAACATTTTTTATAATGTAGAAATATTTTCTTTAAATTTTACTATTTCTTTTTCTAAAGAGCAAATAATTCACGAATAAATAGATGCGCGGTAAACATTTAAAAACAGCTATTAAAAAACAAAAGGATCTTTTCAAGGAGAATATTTTCATATGTTGATATTTAAACGTGTTACATTTTTAATTTTTCCCTTACAGCAGTTGTCAAGCAAACGTAAAAACAGAAATTTACCTTCAACAAACAAGCGCGCGCACACACACGACATAGATGACATTCTGAATCTCTTTTAAATTATAATAGATTATCAACAATATAAAATGTGAACAGATTTCAGTTCCACCCGTACGAACACTTCCAACAGCATTCAAAGTTTAAATCAATGACTTTTACGCAATAAAAAATCACCGTTAATCATAACTCATGAACGGAGCATAATAATTTTAAGCGTTAGTAATTACAAATATTTTTGTTGTTTATTGGAAATGAACGATTCCATCAACCTGAACTAATCTACTCGATTTTACAGCATTTATTTTATGTTCTAATCCTTTACAAGTAAATTTAGTTAACCGAAAGATTTTTTAGTATTATTAAGAAATGCAACATTCATACTCTGTAATAAGCTATTTATGGCAACAATAAAACGAAGAAACCCAAAATACAAAAAAATAAAAAAGAATACTTCATTCCATCAGATCTTGCTTTTCTGAGTTCTTCTAAACTCACTCGTTACTGTTTTCTTTCATTTTAGATCTGGAGTTTGCTTCTTTTAGTATTTTTATATAGTCAGTTTTCTTTCGTAAATCTTCTCTTTTGATTTTAAGTTCTTGTAAGTTCATATTTAATTTCGGTGATCCAGGTCGGTGTTTTGGACATTTTACAGTATTTCTCGACCAGTTTCTTGACGAGCTTGTTCGTTTCTGTTATTATTATGTGTCCGAAGAAGGAGATTCTTTTGTTTCTAAAGAAGTTTAGAACTGGTTCTACGTATTTATGTACCTCTTGGTTTGTATGAGTCTCCTCCATCAGTAAGTCGTCTTTTATTTATGCATTTCTTAGAACTCTTCTTTTCATCTTTGCATCTCTGCTGTGTAGGAAATGTTGGATCTCAATCTGAAGAGCGTTTCGCTTCCATATGATATTATAAGTCTGATTACAGTTTTGTAATGTTTGAGTTTGTTATTTATTGAGATGCATCTTTTGTTATATGTAGTTTTGTTAGTATGTTGTGCATAACTGAACTTTTGTGTTCTTTCTTTCCAGTTTATTCTTTCTTTGAGGTCATAAATATTTAGGAGAAAATATCATTTTTCTCATTTATAATTATTTTAAAAAAACTGGGTAATTCATTTTTTTTATATACATTTAAGCAAATTTCATCTCTCTTCAACAGACTGGTTTTGATAGCTTTTTTCTTTTTAGTTTGTACAGAAGATTGTTCGATTAAAATGTTTTTCCTGGTAACATAATGAAAGATTATTAAACGAAAAATGACATTGCCTTGTAAACAATCTGAATGTTTTTGGTAACCATCTTTAGTAGTAGATTATTTATAGCATAATAATATACTGATTTATTTTTGATATTTGATTTATTTTACAGGAAAATTTTAGAAGATCTGTTGCAAAATTAACTTAAAAAGACACTGTCCTTATGTGTTTCCTCTCATTCCTTTCTTATTTTTTTTTTCTTTAAAAAAAATGTTTTCCGACTTAGCGGTTCTTGCGATTTTTTATCTTTCGGGCATTGACTTTTTTAGGCTTATCCACAAGTAAATTTGAAAGTAAAATAAAAGTAAGAATTGTAAAAATAAACGTATAAAATAAACTTTAAAAAAACTGCTCTTATGTCTTAGCACAAAGATTGGATTTTGTCCCTGAAAAAAAAAAAAAGTTACAATATAGTCGTAAGAGATTTAAATTAAGCTAATTAATTATAAATTTGATGAATCTAATTAAATAATTCGGAAATCATTCAAATTTAAAAGGATATAGAATGTCCTATAAGTTTTCATATAGGAAAAATAAGCATTTTTTTTTTATGAAGGACATGTAACGAGAATAGAGAAAACATACCCAAGAACGTACCATCAACGCCATTACAAGCTATGCTAAGCACAGCTGAAGTTATTCTTGTAACGGCGTTTGTAATACTTTCGCTGAGGTGATTTACGTTATGTATCTTAACCTGACACACCGTGGCCTTCATAAAAAAAATGTTTATTTTTCCTTACTACTTATTACTTAGTTATTAAGAACTTATTAGGGATAACATGTTCTTCAGCAGAGAAGGACACGCATCGAAATGTGTTTTTAAAACAAAGGTAATGTAAAGCATATTATATAAATAATTTTTCATAAAAAAAGAAAAGTATATTTTTCTGTTGGAGCTGATTCAATAAACTGTTTCACAACAGAAAAGAGATTCGTAAATTTGTTGTTTTACACTGCCTCCGTCTTCCTTGTGGCTGGACGAGTGTAATGTATCTACTAAAAAATCGACGGTATAAGTAATTAATTACATTTACTGTGTAGCCAATCAGTTCTTGCGGTGAACAGAAAGTGACGGTATTATTTTTAGATGTATGAATTGCATTTTGGCAGCATGCAAATTGATATTTAACGATACATTCAATCCAGCGATACCAACGGGAAACTACCTATATTGTATGTAGCAAGGCTGCACGGGATGCTTATCATACCTAGGATTAGTAATAATCTAGGGTTTGAATCCCGGTCAGGCATGGCATTTTTCACACTCGCTACAATTCATTCATCTCATCCTCTGAAGATATACTTAACTGTGGTTCCGGAGGTTAAACAAAAAAAAAAAAAACAATAATCTAGACTGATACTTTGGTAGTGCCTTTGTTCCATGTTAGGATGCCTGCAACCATCTTTTATAACACCTAACTACGTACACATTATTACCAGCGCAATTACAATTTGAATAAATGCCTTTTTTTTTTAGATTTTCGCTTTAATTTATACTCTTTTTAAATGATTAACACTGGACAAAGCAAATAGTGAACTTAACAACTAACATTTCTTCGTTTTGTTTTTTAAAAACCTACAAAATATAATAAAATAAACTTAATGCCCTAATAAAATCTATACGCTCATTTTCCCATATCGGGGAGAGAAAAAATAACTAATTCATAGGTTTTAAGGCTTAAGTAATATTGCAAATCGCGTGAGTAGCATTTTCATTAATAAAATCAAGATCAAAGCGTACAGTTTCGTTTAAAATAATCTTTATTAGTACGCTTAGCATCATTACTACAACATTTATTACGACCAAGTATACCGTCTAAAATATAAAATTACACCTCAGGAAAGTTCAGAATGAGTTCAGGAACCAAAAATGGGCTGTCAAATCTTTGTTTCCTAAAAAAGTACAATATACTTTAGGACTAGATTAACTATTTTAACGTTAGAAAAAATTAAACTTCAGCCTATGAGTAAACGGATTATTATGCTTCAGTTTTTATTTTTAATAAATTATCCAACGAGTTAAAAAGATCTACAGATTAATTTGCTTAGAATTCAATTAAAAGTTTCCTTTCAGAATAACAATGCCAAATATTTATGCCGTTTTTAAATAACAGCTATTAATTACATAAATTCAAAATTTTGCATACTTTTAATGTGTAAATACTGAAATAATTGAAAAGTTAAATCGTAAAAAACTGCTTCTGTATTTGCATCATTATTATTTCATAAAATAACTTTTAATTAATGTGGATTTTCTCTTCCAACTTTTATTTATAATTTTTTAATACTGTTCTGATCGAGGTATCTCCAATCATTCCCCGATAAGGAAAAATATTGAACCGGCTACTTTCTGTTAACTGTGGAACAACTAATTTACCATTCCTGAGATGGCATATATAAAGTATAATTGTGTTACAATCTGAATTAAGTATTTATATTTCGATAGATAAGGATTCTGAAGAATCTCCAGCGTTTTTGCACTTCAGATAACATTATTTATATTCTGACGAAGGAAAGTGAGCGGTTAAAAAGTTTAAAATAGGGCTAGTGTTGATAATGCATATCAATTACTGTTATAAATCATGTAGCGTTCCATTTCATTTAAAAGTTACATAGATGGCGAGTGTAATTTATTTTTTTATAGTACAATACATAAAATGTAATAATCTTTTAGACGTGAGGAAGTGCAATAAAAGCCTCACTTCGGTCCGCAACCACAGTATCATTCGGTAAAAGACTATTTTTACCGCTGTTGTATTTCAAATATAGATATCAGACTTGTTCATAAAAATAAATACATCTTGTAATCGTGCAGTACTGCAGAGTATTCACCCGAAATACGTAAGAAAATAAACAGATGCAACCTTAACTAACACCAAATTTCAAACATTTAAATTCTTCACAAACGTTAAAAAGTCATTGAACGTAAATAAAATAAAATATGTGTTAAAAAAAACGAAAGTAAAAATTTATAAGAGTTAATCGTATAAATTTTGTGACCTTATTAAAGATGAAGTTAAATGGTGATGACGAATGTTTTTTAGCCTACATAACAGGCGTGTACATTTAAACATCATACCATTGTTTAAATAAGGCGTGTCTCTTAGTTTCTCCGAGATAACCGAGGTGTTCGTTCGCCGCAGTAAATAGAAATAACGTATGTAACGTTCTAATTATATCCAGCTGCTGTATATTAACGCAAAATTCTATTGTGTACTTTTAATTTTAAAAACCGACTAATTTTCAAATGAATCAGCGATTCTAAAATTCTGAGAGCTTATCTCTAAAGTAAAGAAAGTTTCATTGGAAGAGAATTTATTCCGAAAACTTTTTAAATATTTTTATTTCTCTTTAACTACATACCTTATACTATTTCTTTATATAATCGCCACGTGAACTAAGACATACACCGGCTTCAATATACCCTCGTCGTATTCTTCTGCCGCCAGTCCACTTAGCATCTGATTAACAGCATTTTTAAGTCCATCTTCACCCGAAAATCGCTTACCGCTCAAAAAAACTTTCAATTTACTAAACAAATGGTGATCAGAAGGAGCAAGTCCTGTCTACAAGAAGGGTGATCGTATATTTCCCATCCAAATGTTCTCAGTAAATCACATATCGGAGCCGCAACATGTGGACGTGAATTATCGTGCAGCAGGACGACCGCCGTCGGTCAGCCACCCACGTCTCCGATTTTGAATGGGGCGTTGTAACTTACGTAGTTTCACAGTAGGCTTCCGCATTTATAGTCGTTACCCGAGGTATGCAATCAATCAGCAGTACGCCAAACCGATCCCAAAAGATTGCGGCCATCAGTTTGCGTCCAAATGGATGTGGCTTGACTTTTGTCGGTCTGGCTGGTGAATGAGGATGATGCCATTCACCTAACTGCTGTTTTCTCTCTGGTGTGTAATAAGAAATCCATGTTTCATCGTGGGTAACAACTGAATTAAAGAACTCATCACCTTTTTCAGTGTAGCGCATCAGAAATTAAAAGTAAGAACCCAATCGGATTATTTGTGACGTTTCGTTAACACGTGCGGCACCCGATGCGAACAAACCTTCTGAAAACAAAATGGTCACGAACAACGCGATTAATAAATGCTCTTGAAACATCAGGAATAAGAAAAGTCAAGTCAGAAATCGTTGAGCGACGATCTTTTCTGAATTCACCATCGATGCGTTTCAACAATTCCTCGGTGATTATCGAGGGTCTCCCCGAACGTTTTACATCATGCACATTAATTGTTCTAAACCTTTCACACCATTTTCGGACGTTTCTTTCATTCATTAAATTATCATCTTATGAATTTCAACCGGCGGCAACATCAACTTTCCTATTCAATTTATAACGTAATATCTCACACGTAGAGATACTACAACGCGACAACTTACAGACAATGTAGTGTGTACATTACTAGCGTGGCCATGAACGACACAGGTTCGCCAACCTTACCGAAAGAAATTTCCCAGCGGTCTTTAGTTTAAAGATATTCCTCGTATAAATTAATCGCAGATATTAAGAAATAGTAATAAATAAAAAACCGATATAAACAAAACTTAGTTTAAACGTACACTTCGGACAAAAAAGTAAACAATAAGTAATACATCATTATAAAAAGCACAAAAAAAACCAATATCTATAAATATATTTATAAAGTTTAATCTTAAACCAACCAGCAAGATGTATAAAATGCAAGGTTTTAAGAATTAGTTATTTTCTCCGGGAAAATTTCAACATAAATCGATGCTTAATAATTATAAGAAAAAACATAATCAAAATTCCTACACGTTAGACTGAAACATAAATTATCAGCAGGAAAAATACAGTCTTATTCGCTAAAACTGTAGCGAATACATAGATCATTCGTAGAAAATAATGAAAATACGGGTAATTTTAAAAATTTAGTGGAAGTACCGTTATAAAGCGCAATAAAACATTTAAGTAATCAACAATTTTATATACGCTTCTGAATTAGCTTAATGTAGCTAAAACAAAAAAAAAGATTAATTAGAAAATGTATAAAAAAATATGTTGCAACAGAATAAAGAAATAACGTTTAAAAACTAATGATGATTTAAGATAATTCAGTCTACGTTTACTGCAAGTATAATTATGTACATAAATTATACATACAGTCTAGTAACACTATTCTTAAAATGACCCGAATTTGAAAGTCTGAAACAAGTAAATAATTTAACCGTTACTATCGGTGTTTTCCACATTAAAACACTATGATAATCATAACAGAACCGCTTAAAATTTATTACTATCTTACTGAATTTATGAGACTTGATAGTTATTACGATAATAATACGTAACATTATCAATTCACTTTATTGTAGAACAACTTAAATTTAAAAAAAAATATAAAACACAAAAAATAAATTAATTGGTTTACATTGTATTAATACAAAAATGGTTGTAATTTGTTTACACTTATTATTTAAAAATATGTGACTAATATATATGAATATATACTTAACGAAATTAGTTATGGCAACACGCGTGAACAATGATTTGAGAGTAAATCACGTTAAAAACAGATTAAGCATTCAGATGCTTTATATCTTTGCCGATGAATTGAAATCTTAATAACTCGTAACATAACAGCATTAAAAATCTACGATATTATTAATTTATCACCCCATACATACATACGTGAATATATATATATATATATA
>JAAAKQ030122065.1:0-44021 GCA_010016005.3 Zanna intricata | reverse complement strand
TAACAGCATTAAAAATCTACGATATTATTAATTTATCACCCCATACATACATACGTGAATATATATATATATATATACTTATTTTACTTCTTTTCCCCCTACCACGATAACTTAGACAATAAAATTTCATTACTTAAATTATTCTGAAAAAAGTGCTCTTCTGTTTGCTTTGTATTACTCGGCTTTCTTCAAATGCTTAAATAATTTTTGGTAATGAAATGTGTGTAGCCTAACATAAAAAAAAGAATACAAATTAAAATAAGATTAGCTCGTATTTCCAACATTGTTTTGAGTAATTAAGCTTCAAACTCATCGACAAACATATAAAAGGATTATGCAACCCATACACTAAAACAAAAATATCGGTAATCTATTAATTCATTCACAATTACGTGCTTTATACACATAAAACAATCTCCAGGAGAGTGGAGGCTGCCATTAGTAATGTGACAGCCTGGTAGTAGCTTGTCAAAGAAGATGGAATTTCCAGTATTTACCAACTTTATGATATTCAATAATATCCGAACGTACATATATTTCCAATAGAGAACGATCAAGCTGTCTTATTAAAACTCCACATATCTTAGTTTAGTACGCATTATTATTACAACAAAAGCCTTCTTTCGGGCAGATGTTTATTTTTGTTCAAATCTCCAAATTTATACGTGATAAGAGTTCTATATTACATAGTTGCTTGTAACAATTTGTAATAAGTTATAATATATATATATATATATATACACATTTATTTTCATTCCTACAAAACACTGCTCGCTCAAGTGTAACATGAACGTAAGATGGTAAACGGATCGAACACACCACTCGGATGACGATGTTTTTAACTTTCACTAAATATAGCCATAACAATATGAATATATGGATAAACCAAAACAAAAATCGATTAAACTTTTCCGTGAGAAACACAAACGTAATCTACTCGCGTGCGCGCATACGCACGTACGTCAACAACGAAGTCATAAATTCCAGTAATAAACAGAACCCTTGCACAAAGAATAATAGACATAAAACCTGTAACCTTAACGAAATAAATCAAAGGGTACTGCATATCTACTCAGCGAAAGTAGCTAGTTCGAAATCAGCTAAACATGCAGCCCGAACGGGCTGAACGTGTGATCGATCAGCTCATTTAAAATAGCAAAGTCAGTTTTTAATACTATAGATTATCAACCCACAATCATTCCTTCTCCGTATACATCGTTGCTTTTATTCTATAGCACTGCAATCCTTCAGATTACACCATGATTAAACAAAAGATTAAAAAACATAAAACTCTATAAAAATTAAATTTTTAATTCCAAAGTCGGAAAATCAAATTAAACTGCATCCTAATACGGCATTTATTTTATTTTCATGAAGGCATGAGTCATTACATCAAAACTACGTATAAAATTAGTAAGGGAAGGGAATATAGGATCACAACATTCAATAAAAGAAAGAAAGATTTATTACATGTCTAACAGTCAAATTTGTTTAAAAAGTTCCGGAATGCAGTTTCTTATATAACCATCGATTTTTGCAAATAACACCAAGAACTATTAAAAAGATTCATCCTTCATAAACTTTATCGAAAAATTTCAATCAACATTCAAAAACACGTTTTCTAAAAATAACTGCAACTAAAATAAAACGCCAACTAAGATTCGGATGATAAAAATTATTCCATTTATTATAAAACGACTGCGAGAATATTTAAGTAGAATGCTAAACTACAATTATACGATTCAATGGATCATTAAAGGTCACCGTACAACAACTATTCTCATCCAGGGCTTTCAACAATCGATTGTTGTAAATAGCGGATTTTTTGTATTTACATCACGATAAAATTAGGTACACTTAAATTAATTCCAAATAAAAACAACTGTAAACATAACATGGAAGTTTAATTCACTGAACAACTCGATATAAAAAAAATATCGAAGCGAGCAAAAGCGATAGTTTACAGACATTTATCTATAAATAATTCGATTAATCTATTACGGTTTACGTTGCCGATTGAAAATGCTTCTACAATTATATAATACCCAGAAATTTGTAAAAAAAAAATAACATTTTAAAAATTAATGGAAATAATTTAATACAATGTTTTTAATAGTTAAAAATATTTAAATAATTTATTTTATTTTTTTAAAATATGACATCTAACAACGCGATGTCATGTTAAAGAAATCCTTATCAATAAAGATAATTACCATAATAATGGAGTATTTCATTGCATCATAAATATTTCGTCCCGTACAAGCGACAAGGTCAACGATTGTGAAGTTTCCCTTAAATGTTCACAAATTAATGCGAGTTAATGTAAAACATGCCCATAACTAGTAATATAGTGTACATTCGAATCGGCTGTTAGCTGATAAAAATACATTACAAGGTCACACGACTACAATATTTTTCAAAAAAATCACAAACACTCAATAATAGTAATCATCGTCATTAGTTTTATTTAAAACATAACATATTCCTAAATTAATTTACATATAAAACATTCATCCTAGATATATTAAAAATACTGATTTCCTTTAAAAATAAAATTAACTTAAGAGAACGGAAATGATTAATAGCTATCAAATTAATTTCAAAAATAAACGAATAGATGTATAAAAATAATTACCAAATAACCACGAATGTAGAACATTTTTACTGGCGAGTGAAATGAATAATAAATCTATGTTTTGTGAAAAACCGACAACTTATGAAGGTAATATATAAGTTTAGATTTTTTTTTACATAAATTTTACATCGTTAAAGAACAAATACGAACATTACCATTATTAAATAACTAGCATTTCTCATCAGGGCTTTGCTCAAGTTATACATAATCAGAATTTGAACATAATATAGAAATTAATTTCTCAACGCCAAGCTTGTATAGACAAATTATCATAAATTTATCTTTAGGATCAATCCATTAAGTGACTAAAGGGTAGTTGCTTGACTAATTAAAAAATAATTGAAACTTACCCACTTGTTTCCTACATGTCTTAATCTATTTTTGTAAATTTCCTATTTAAGTAGTTTATCTGTGGCGACTAGTTTTTTTTACGGCGCACACACCTGTTTTTGTAAATCCTTATCCTAGAAAAGGATTATAAGGGTTTACGGAAAAAATCATAACTAAAAAACTGATCCTGGAAGGATGAAACTAAAAGCAACTTATTCATATTTTCTCAAGCTAAGAGACTGGTCTGGTGGTTTATTTACCTACCTCTCTTCTTTCTATGAGAAAATTATTAACACAGTTGAACATGAAAAAGTGTGAAATTTCACTTTTGATAATTTTTTCAATAGGTAGGGGTGGCGTTCACAGTTTGAATTATTTTTTTATATAAATACATTTATGCTTTTTTTTTTATGTAGTTATTTTTACATAAAAAATATTAATGGTGATATACTTACCCCTAAATTTTTATGAATTTTTAAAAATTAATTTTTTACAAAAAAAAAAAATTAAAACTTTTGCTTCAAATAATTCTGATGGGGCTGGTGATAAAAATATCAAACTTGCACAACTTAGTCTTTTTGTGGATGTTTACGGCAAATAAAAAACTTTCTTGCGTATAGTACCAATAAAAAATTTCAGTCGTCAGGAAAATTCATGTCGCAACATGCTCATTTAAGCTTGTTGGCCATTTAGCTTTGCAGTTACAGACCGGTCAATCTGACATCAGTCAGTGTCCTGTTCACTCATTACAGAGTGTCTCAAATTTCATCCGGTGTTGGAAGTGTTTATTAAATTAATAAGTTTTACTTAATAATATTATAATTGCAATTTTAATATCGGTTAAATTTTTACATAATTTTCAAATAATTTTACATAAAACAATGGAAGAACAATATTTCGTAGGAATTTATGTGAATGAAGAGTATCATAAAAGAGTGTATGGTATAGTGCCAAATTGATGAATTTAGTGATGAAAACCAACGACTTATTTTCCAAATTTATATTTAGTTCCTGGAAAGTCTCTTTGTGTTAACTGCCTGAAAAGTATTCTTTCTCATTAGAACAAAGAACTATATGAATGCGAAGACCAAGAGCAATACATTGCTCCACATCACAATACTGAACAATAATATTCCCAAATGACCCAAAATGCGTAGGGGGTCATTTTGAGTCTATCACCTCCATCAAAATTAAAAAAAAAATTAAGCAGCACTGATCAAAGCCCATCAGCATTAAAATTTAAAATAAATAAAGTATCTGAAAAATTAAAAAAGAATCTTCAATTGTGTTTAGACACAAAACTTTCCGAAAACAAAAATCCAGCTCAATGGAAATTCTTCATATGAATATAATGATCTTAAAACTAAAAGAAAGACGTTTGTTTCTAGAGAAGATAAGGTTAAAATTATTAGTTTACTACCCCAATCTTGAACCAGATCTAAAATATTATCAGAATTCAATGTGTCTGAGCGTTTGGTTAGACTTACTAGAGAATTAGTTAATGAGCAAGGCATTCTACCGGAGTTAAGTAAAAGACATAAAACAGGAATTAGTAACGACACAATTAAAAAAACTGTTATTTTATGAAGATGACAATAATAGCAGGCTGTGTCCTAGTAAAAGGATTGTGTTAGCACGCGTGTCGATGGTGTCAAAGTATAGAAGCAAAAGCGTCTTCTTTAAAAAAAACCCTGGGTAAAAAATTGGAAAACCGAACATAGTTCTGCGAACTTCCAAATACAGGCTGAAATTTGAAACACTCGGTAAAGTATAAGTCACTGACTAATTTCAGACTGACCAGTCTGTAACTGCAAAGCTAAATGGCCGACAAGTTTAAATGAGCATGACGCAACATGGATTTTCCTGACGATTGGAAATGACTTCAAGCGCTTGTTATACCATGAACACTACAGTTGAATGATTGAAAACAAGTCTATTTCAATTATAGTAATAATTAAAAAATATTAAAGTGCCAGAAAGACCAGAAACCCCCTTGGAGCACTTATTTAGCGAGTCAAAATGGTATCGCTTTTAACAGGTTTTTCATGATTTTTTAAAGGTAAATAACTTTTTCGTAGTACAATACGCAAGAAAGTTTTTTCATTTGCCATAAAGCATCTACAAAAATACTGTAAGTTTGCAAATTTCAGAATTTTATCACTACCCCATCAGAGTTATTTGAAGCCAAAATTAGAAGTTTTTTAAAACTTCTAAAAAATATTTTTTTTTTTAAATTCATAAAATTTAGGGGCGAGTACAATATTAATATTATTTACGGTAAAACTTTAAAGTAAACTTACGATTAAATTTCTTTTTGTTTCATCCTTCCAGGTCCAATAGTTTTTTAGTTATGATTTTTTCGTTTACCATTATAATCACAGAAAAGGTGAGCGCATCGTAACAAAAATGGCCACCACACGTAAACTGGTTAAATAAAACATTAAAAAACAAAAAAATAGTTTTGAAGTCCTGAATCATATAGGAAACAAGGGGGTAAAAGTTTCAGTTTTTTTTTTGGAATCGGTCAAGCAACCATTTGCTCAAGAAATCTTGAGCACTTCAAATGGATTGACCCTTTAGCAGTTTTTGCTGGACGTTCATGAGTCTGTCAGTTACAGATGGATAAATGTAATGCAAAAGCAACGCTATACAACCGACACAATATATCGCGTCGTTGAAAGGTGTGGGCATCGCAGCCGAAACCACCAACGTATGCATTGAATTCCTTGAATAGCATGCCAGAAAGTTAATTTTCTTTCTATCAGGTTATAGATTCACTTCAATATTTTTAAAATAATGATGTTAAAAAATTCAATTCTTTATAATCGTTTAATACGGTGTCAAGAAAATAATGTAAATCTAAATTATAATTCAAACACCAAGTTCTGTTACTATACGTTACTATATTATCTGGTACTATATATTTTAAATCTTACATATTTAACCTCCAGAACCATCGTAAAGTATTAATTCAGAGATGAATGAAAATGATATATATGAATGTGAATGAAGTGTAGTTTTGTAGTCTCAGGTAGACCATTCTTGAGAAGTCTGATCAATTGAAACCCAACCACCAAAGAACACAGGTATCCACGATCTAGTATTCAAATCCGTATAAAATTAACTGTCTTTACTAGGATTTGAACCTTAGAAGCTCGACTTCGAAATCAGCTGATTTGGGATGACGAGTTAACCACTAAATCAGCCCGGTGGGCTAACATATAACCCTATACAGCAACACAACACCTTACACTGTTTTTCTTTCAATTACACTCGGTGGTGTTGCGTGCGGCACCTTACGAAACGCAGCCGTAATCCAAGGTGGAAACTATCTGAATTTTTATCTCACGCATATGTAGCTTCATGCTATCCAAAATTTTCTCAATATAATCGAAGCGAGTGGAAACAAATCAAAATTTAAATTTCTTACAAAATGGATTCTTCCCCTTCGTTTTAGATGTTAAAACAGTATTTCGATGAATTTAAATGTGGTCGTACATCCAATCAAGATGACGAACGCTCGGGATGTCCAAAAAACTGCTTCGACCAACAAAATCGTTATAAAAATCCAAAATGCCAAATTAAATGATCGCCGACTGACGCTAAATGATCTCACTGACTTCGCAAATATCTTTAATGGACTGTCCATATATTTTTCACGATGATTTTGGTGTGAAAAAATTTCTGTCGGTGGGTGCCGGGTTTGTAAATAGTCGATCAAAAACGAATTCCACTGAACATGTATTGCTTTGAAGGCGAATAATCTATAAATATATCAAACTTCTTAATGAAAGCATGAACTTTGTCATTAATAAAATGTTTTAATTAAGTCTGTATATGCACATTCAAATCTTATAAATGCGAAAATACATCAGCTAACTAAGCCATTAATAACATATACTCATTATTCTCTAAAAACATAGAAAAAGACGTTTGCCATTCCTGAAAAATATGCTTAATTTATATCACAATTCCAATAAGCGAATTAACACCGCGACAACCATTTGACTTCTGCATCGAAAAAAAGATACTTTTCTCTCGCCAATTTCATCGCAAAGTTTAGCAAACAGCCTACTCTCTAATGGTCAGCATTTAGTAAAATTAACTATTTTTCAGCTTTAGAAAGAATTTGTTTGCGATTTTTCGGCATACTTTAGGTGGCAAGAGCATGTAAATACAGAGAGCATTGTCCATTTCGCCCGTGGTATAAGACGATTTTTTGATTATTTTTTAGAAATTCACTGTTCTGTTTTCGGCTTTGCCATCACTACAAACTGTAATCTATGTATTAGTTTTTAATAGCTTCAAAAAAAATAAATAAAAAGTTGTTCTTTTGCATGACCAGCTATTTATTAGCAACATATTTTCTTTGATCGATTCTATCCCTATCGCATTCTTATCATAAAACATAAGAACTGAGAAATGTTTGTCACATCTGTTAATTCATCAAACTGAATACTAAAAACTTCACTTGGAACTCGAACTACCTGATCGCAAAGAACGGCAGCCATATCGTCGATTAGTTTTGATACCAAATAGTTAAAAAAGCGGATTTTTTTCAATCTTTTTGCTTCTTTCACGCTATTAAAACATTGACCACAATATAGACTCCAACAGCAAATATGGTATTTACATCTTAGCTATTCTTAATGCTAAGAGATAAGATGCTTCAAGTGTACTTTTATCAGTATGAATTGATTTACAAATAAAAGCTTGCTGATTTCTCAAATTATGTAAATGTCCAAGAGTCAAAATAATTTTTATGGATTCATGCTTTCATCGGAAAGGACTCGAAAGCAAACAACGCATTGTGGCTTTCCATCCGATGAGGTAAAACCATAATTTAAATAATTGTCATTGTACAATCTTATCTTTTTACCAATCTATTCAAATTTATCCATTTTGCACAAGAATCTAATTGAAAAAAAGTTACACAGCACGCTAATAAACAAAAACCTCAATAATTACTTTCAATAAAATTACGCTTTTAAAAACTTATATAAAGGTACCAGACGTGCACGCTTCGCATTCAAAACCAATGATGTTCTGCAATCCGTTACGCCTCTATTATACTGTCGAGAGCACGCCCTGTCCAAACACATACGTACGTTCGAATATGACACTCTCATAGCGAATAATATGCAAGCAGACAAAATTACAAGGAGCATGTACACGTCAAATTGGAAGCTGAAAATTGCTCGTTTGTACACTTCATAAATGAATATTCATACCCGTCGCTATCAACGCAGCTAAATAGTTTTAACTAAATTTCAATGGGTTAGTGTTGGGGGTGATGAAATATTCATTATATATATATATATATAATTTTTTTTTTACTTTTTGGGAATCGTGGAGCAAAAACCGAGAATCACTGGTACAGACGAAACCAAATGATCTGCTCCTATGTAGCTTGCGTTAAAGCGCAACCAAATTATCCGACCTTTGACGCGGTGATCTCGAACATCATAATCGATATCAGGAAAGGCGAAGATCTACTGCCACCCTAGGCATCAGAGTTCATTGCCCTTTCTTCTTTCTAAATATTCAATTACCTCCATTTCCACCTGTTACTTAAGTTATTACCCCTTCCCCTCTTGGTGGCCTTCTTTCGTAAATTATTGCTGTAGTCTTTATCGACATCAAAACAGGTACATGAAACCAGTTCGTTTATCTTACGAGAAAAAATTTATAATATTGTAAACAGAGTAAATCCTAATTCTACTAGCGTCTCAAAAAAAAAATAATTCTCGTGCTTTTGTTGATGCTGCCTTCCCATGTTTGGCAGCATCGTCAATGTTTTCATAGCAGAATGCTATTAATAAGGCCTCTAATTATCTCTTCATTTCGACACGTGCTTCTCTATTCAGATTCCATGAGTGCCTTGCGAGCGATTAGTGATTTGTACAATCGCTGCCATGTAACATCGAGCTTGGCACGACGTTACTACCCAACATATCATGTATCATCTTTATGCTGCTAAGAGATGACTAATCATGTTATGCCAATGTTTTAGAGAACAATAGTTGAGCAAGTTCGCCGTTATGTGGTGGCTGCTGGACTCCAGAAAAATCCCTCGTGTCGGTCAACTGTAGTACTACTATTTCTGAAGTGACTCGGCGTAACACGACTGTGAGCTTCGGTTCGATCCCTAGCCATACTCGATTTCAGGCAATGAGCGCGCTCTTCGCGCGGCAAAAAAGACTTGTGAAAGGAGGCCCAAGTCTCCTTTCACTTACTGCGTTGATTTGAATGACCTTGCACGTTAACTGAAGAGGGAAGGTTTGTAATAACTGCCAAAGTGAATGCTACCATCAATAATAAACTTCGTCTGTTAAGAACATCTGTGTTATACTGAGCTCTTCGTACAGGAATAACCGTCGAAAGAAGCTCATTATTTACCTTTTGCAAATTAGACGCACTAAACTCGCTCGTGGACACTTCATGTCCGTTGTGCATGTCTGATGTATCCGTTTGTGTTCGCTGCGACTGCCAACTAAACATCCTTGTGGACTGTGTCTATAGTGGAGCATTACGTCGGAGATTTAATATATCCAAAATATTTTGGGGAATAATTCTGGTATGTTATTTTCTAAGGCCTTGCGTTTGAATTCGAATATTTAATAATTATTGTAATGATTCTTTTTTTTAATAATGTGTTCTAAACTTTTTTACGATTTGGCGTGTGATATTGTTTGTTTTAATCTTAATTGAATGTGTTCTTCTATTTACGCCATACAGCGTATGCCAAATTGTGATTTTATTGTCTTAATTTACATAATTATTTATGCTATTTCATTGAGGTTTTATTTCGCCTTAAGCATACGACAAAGAAACTTTACATCTATGACGTACAGTGTGAAGAATATTTTTAATTGTTATATTGCGCGTTTTAATTGATAATTTTATATGTTTACTGTTATTTATTTTGTACGTTTGGAATCATTGACTTAAAACATTTATTACAGTAATATTATGTCCGGGCGCTGATAACAGTTCGTTGTTATCAGCGCCCGGACTAGAAATGCTCAGGTGCACAGGTTAGAAATCCACTGACTAATTACACTTTATATCTACACGTAAAAACTATTGCGAGCGACCACCAAGAAACCTAGCGTAAACCGTAGCAGAGCTAGGAATGTAAACTAATTCACTCCGTTACAAAACCGAATTTTATACACTAGTCTTCTCTTAGGTCAAACTCACCGTGTTCTCCTCTATTGTACGTGGGCTCTTTTTTTTTCTAGAGAATAATAAAGCAAATAAAAGCGTAAAAAAATTGCAATACAGAACTAACTAAAAAATACGAAGGATCATTACAAAATACAATAAGAATAAAACCAACGGAAAACTATAAAGAATAAAATCGCGCGATAGAGGGGGACGCAACAGCTTTCTCTGTAGTGATACAGCCCACACTGAACTATTTCGTAATACTGTAATCATCTCGGCAGTATTGACGCGTTAATATGGACATTAATAGTTTAAAGATTGCTATTGAATTCCAGCAAGAAGTGGGAATTACACAATCACGTGAAAATGCGCGGTTAACAATTGAATGGCTCATCAATCTTTAGAGACGACAACATTCCAATTTTAATATTACAATAACGATATACGGATCTCCCAATACTACCAAGCCCAGTAAATAAACTGCAAAACTGTTAGTTACAGTATATTACTTATTTTATTTATTTACAATAAGAAATTTTTAATTTCTTTATTTCATATTACTAATAATTTATTATTTATAATGCATTAAAATAATGTCATTATGAAACAAAATATGATTGCAAAACACAATTGCTGTCGAACTGCCATCGAAACGAAACTCGAAAAAACCAACTTAACTGAAGCAATATTGGAATACAAAATCACTTCTAGTCACAAAATTAAGACTATTAACGCCTGCCGCAATAAGTTTTGTATTGCGTACAAAAACCTGATGCACCTGATAACCTAAAGTTATTTTAACGCATTTCTATTTTCGAGTATCAACTGATTTCAGTAAGTGGTTTAAATATTTGAAGTAAATCTATTTATTTACAATAGGCAATGCAAAACCGTTGATTGGAAGTTTAATGAAAAAAAGCTCTAATATTTAAATGAGATATAACTGTAGTTTCATTGATTTACAACTGAACAAACCAGAGGGTCCTGGCTTAAAACGGCGAACCATGTCGATGGTTCTGGAACAAATCTCAAGAAAAAGAGTTGTATTACAAAATTTGAATTTTTATAATTCACTTAAGTTAAAAAAAATGCTCTGTACTTTTGTTAAATGCCAATAGCAATGCATTTGTTAAATGCATTGATGTCCTTTATGAGTATCACTTATATGTTAAGATTATTTAAAATCTAAATGCCAGAGTTGATTTATTCAGAAGGTAAAACGATCCAGAAAGCTGTAACAGGGCACCCTAATGAGCTGCGGTTAATTATTCTTCATTAAGATTATCATCATTAACCGCCAATTAAAATCAATTATAACAGCACATTGTCCACAACAGCTGCATTTACGGTATATTTATCATATAATGATAATTTGAATGGATTTATTTGTTTCCGACGTAAGAAGGATTAAACCAACTAATAAAGCAGAACATAGCAATAAAAACTAATGAAAAAAGGGCTGACCAGCGACTCATTTACGACAACCATCAAGTTTAATGTATTTTAGTGAAGAACTAAAAAAAAAAACGACTGAAAATCAAAACAATTTTATCTGATTTAAAAAGCTTATAAACTCCTGCGGTTTATTGACAGGAAATAGTAGATTTATATCCTTGAAAGTTAAATGCTACAATATTCTCATAAAAGAAAAACACGCTTTAAAAATGATCAACAGAATTACTCATCCATTGTAACAACATAATTTTACAATCATGAGAGAATCCACACAAAAATGTGTAAAATAAATCCACGCAAAAAGGTGTAGTCACACTGCACATAATATAACGAGGAGTTCTGGGGTAAAAATAGTCAAACATCGCCGATTTCTATTTTTCAATTTACCTTGCACAAAAAAAAAGAAAAAAAAAAACTGCAAAGTAAATTATAAACAAATTATACTGAGCAACACATCAACCATTTTGGACTAATGCGAGAGAATAATTTAATTTTTTAATATGTTTACTAGCAAACCATGATTTAAAAAAGAAAACAGAATTTAAATTATTTCAATTTATATGAATCATCAATATAATTTTCACAAATGTTTACATAATTATTACCGTTATGGGAGGGTATTTATTGTACAAAATAGTACTGTATGCAAAGAAACCTATTTACTACATGTAAATATAAAGGAAAAAATTCCTTACGATACACTTTTTTCAACTGTGGAAGGGTGATTTAATAAAAATATCTATAATGAGGCATAAAAAAGTAGATACGGTGTAAAGGCCAACATACATTTAAAAACTGTTCTGAACATAACCAGACATTACATCACATAAATGGTATTATCAATTGCGATATGTTTTGAATTTCTGCCGTTATACATACATGTACAGATGTTCTTGTATTAAAAGTCTCTTCAATTTTATATGTAACTGTTTCTTTGTGTATTAAATAATATTAATATTATTATTTTAATTCTTTAAAACCTCTGGATAAGAAGTGTGCTAAAATTGCAATTGCAACTTTGTCATCTTACTGATGGATAATATTTTCGATTATTTCAGCGACGATATATAAATACAACAATTAACATTAAATTAGATATATGAATGAATTACTTGTTATCTCCACCAAATAAACTGTAACAAGTAGCGAAGTTTTCAAAATTTCGGATTTTTTAAACGATTGTTTCACCAGATTATATCTGTGGAAATACTGAGAATAAATTTGATTATTTATTTGTTCGTTGTACCAGTTAATCCAGAACGAGGTGAATAGAATAAATGATCTTCATAAAAATGGTATACGATCGATTTGAGTGAATGACACCGCAGGTAATATGATCATTTAAAAAACAAGAAAACGGTGGAATTTAGAGCCGAATTTAGCCTTTTAAATTCAACATACGGGATTTTAATAAAAGCAACTAAAAGAAAAAGTTCAAAAGATATATAATGTATTATAAGATTCTGTGGCAATATTATATATAATACATGCTACGTAATCTTAATACTCAAAACATATATTACATCAAAATAATCAAAAGATATTTATACAAATAAATCTATAATATTCAACAGATGCGACCCCATAACAAATAAGAATGACTGTAATGTAGGTTTCCCCACTACACAACTTAAAAAATAATGAACAATAAAAGAGACTGTCACGTAAAACATTAAACGTAAAATATTACTTAAATTCAAATAATTTTAAACCACCGTTATCAATAAATTAAGTCGGCACACGATATAAAATTGACTTACATTGGACAACATTACATAGATCATTTTTAATTCAAACAATACCACTTCATTTGTTCACAGATTTAAATATTACGAAATAGGCAGCAATATGATGATAAATAACTGTCGGCAATTCAAAGATAATAAAAGAAAATAATATATTTAGAACTAACAATTTTACATAGACTACCGTATAAGTAAATACAATATTATTAGTTGAAGCATTATGTACAATAAATAAAATATTTTATACTTTTGAGGGATACGGGATCGGCCGCTAAGCAAGAAAATGTTCCGAAAGTGAACTTAAAAAGTCTTCATCAAAATCCACGACCACTTCCACGAGAAGGGTTAAAAGAATTCTCAATACCATACGATTCTTTGTCAGATTCTAAAAAACTACTTCAAGAACGTGGTATATAGACTATATATATATATATGTAAAATATTTAATTTTTATCATTGGAGATAAGATCGTTAGCGTGTTGTTTAAAAGGTCAGTCCGCGCGCTTGAAAGGAAACACTAAACAGACCTTTTACATTATAGTTAAAAATACACTGTTATATAATACCGCCGACTGTAAAAGCTCTGGAAAAAACCATAAAACAGCTAAAAATAATGATATCATCGGTCACACAAGAATACAGATGAATACACAATACAAGCAAGAATAAAACAGTACAAAACGTAACGCACACAATGTAGAGAGAAAATTACTGAAAGAGTATGCGGCTAAATAACCATTTTTATAAAGAAATTAATTTTGTTAAAATAAAACTGAATTCAGAAAAACGTCAAAAATAATAATTTTTCAGTTTTTTTAAATCGGTCTCAAATTAAAACAAACAATTACTACAAATTTATATCCGCTACTATCTTTCATGGCTCCGATTTAAGGAAAAATTTAACTCGATAAATATCAATTCTAACTTTTTAGTCCACTTCTTTTTAAATTAATTACATAATATATTTAGAGTTTTTATTTTATATAAATACAGGCCGACAAAAATACGCTGCTTGTACGATAAAAGTCGCTCAGAAATAATGTAAAGAATAAAATTTGCGGCTAATTAAAAGAAAATAAGAAAAGAAATGCAGAAAACCACACAGACAACTACCGAGAGTGCAGCGTCTTATCCAGGCTTTCTGGAATAAGAGAATATGTTTTTCTTTTTTAATAAAGATACCGGAAACAACGCAGTAAAAATTATGTAGCGGCAGCACACAAGATGCTGTTACATAAAATTCTATTTAAGATGCTTTTACCCTAAATAGGATATATGTATGTTCTTTTAATATTTACACTCCTTTTTTGGGCAGTATTGTAAAAAGACATCGCAGCATTCGTTAAAAATACTTTCATTTAATTTGTGCGGAAAAACTAACAACAGGACTATCAGAGTCCTAGATATTTATTATAGGAGCAGCGTACGGCTACAGCTGGAACCTACAAACAGAAAAATCATACGGTAAGAAAGCCAAAATTACAAAATTCATTTCTTATTTTTCCATTATTAATAATCAAATAAAATATACGAGTGTTATAAGAAAAACAAACACATAAGCAATCCTAATTAATTAGTACAGTAAATATTATTTATCTGTAACTTAGTATAACAACTAATGAGGCGAGAGAAAAGATACTGTACGTAAAAAAAAATATCACACACATAAAAACAGAATTAAATTATCTTTTAATTTTAAAATGAACTGGAAGAAAGACTTCAAACAACTATAATCTGTAAGATCTATCTTAACACCACTGTAGTAGTGGTTCAAGCTCCCATACCATTACTTCATTTCCGACAAACACTGCTCCTTTTGAGTCTCAAAAAACAATCCTGCTACGCTTCGTTAAAATCAAGTAAAGCATTGAAAATTGACTTTTTGTCACTAAACACACATAATATTGTAAAGCAACAAGAAAGTAAAATTCGTACGTATACTCATATAATAATACCTTTCCTTAATTGATTGCATAAAACAATCACTGCGCCGCCAATGTTTTTAAAAACTTTGTTGAAAAATAATTTTAATGAAATAGATTAACCAACTAACCGTTATAATGGTAACACAAGGCAAGAATCCAGAGGTTTTTAAGACGAGCATGACCGTATACAATAAAAGCAATATCTTTTATTACATTACTGCAGGCAGTCACGCAAACCTAGATTTAAATAAGTGAACTGTATACTGCTGAATCAAGAATCACTTCACCAATGACGAGTCCTTGCAATAGATTTTCATTTCATTTGTGCAGGTGGACGATTGCATTAAAAAAAAACAATTTATTTTTTCACGGATTCATAAACCCCTTAAAAATAAAGCCCCTTCATAAGCCCCTTAAAAATAAAATCAAAATTTTACATAAAATCGCTATTGTTAACGAAGCTGAATTTTACTTCATAAAACGAATATTCCCTCTCTAGCCTACCGGAATAAAAAATAAAATTTGCAGAATATTTTTTAGGTGACCGCACAAAAAACAAAGGTTTTAAAAATATTAAAATAAAGGTCAGCAAAAATAATATGGAATCTTTGCAAATGCTACACCACAATTAATTCATTCAAAATTACAATTTCGAAGAAAAATAATATTAAAATAAATCAATCATTTTAATAAATAAAAAAACGTAAATACTTTACCAAATTTGGAAGAAAGAAAATTGTTTTAGATGACAAGGAGTATGAACCTTTCATGGAAAAAAGACACCTATCTGTTCGTTAACGTATCATCATTTTTATATTATTTTATTTACGGTAACTCTACCGACGTAAAATTTGTAAGGTTAAATGATCAAGAGTGAAATTATATTCCTGGGTATCTTAACAAAAAAAAATAAATAAACAAAATATTTATTTACTTTGTAGCTTAATACTTTGTAACATACGATAAACAGTAACCCATCATTAAAAGAGAATTCAGATTTGTCCAGCAATTATCTAATTTTATTCTAAATACTTAAAAATTATTCATTCAAAATTAAATTTTTAATTGAGAATTTTCACTATTAATATTGTTTTCAAATATATTCAACTGATTTTAATCAAGTCGAAAACCTGCAACATTTATCTTTACTTTTCTTAAGAGTTTGGTTTGCTTTTTTAACCTTTTTAAACCTGTAATTATTAACGATATCTTCTACCCCTTCATCAAACCGGTGCTGTGGCCCGATGGAATAATACAAACACTTCATACTTAAAACGAGCTTTTATCCTTTTATTCTACTCTTCCTCAAAAGTAAAAGATAAAGAAAACATTTCGTAAGTTTACAAACATGAAAAATTTCCAAAACATTTAAAAATGTAACTACGAAGAAGTTATTAGTTTAACGATCGGTTTTTTATATTAAACATTCATTAAAAAAAAAAAAAAAAAAAAAAAAAAAAAAAAAAAAAAAAAAAAAAAAAAATCACTTTATCACAAAAACAGGGTGCTTGTCATACTGCGACGGCCTGATGTTGCCGATATAAATTTGTAACAGTAGTACATCAATTTTAGACAAAAAACATACATTTGTCGAGGCATAAGAAAACAGGCCATTTACTATAAATTTTTTTCAGATAGAAATAACATCTGAAAGAGCCGAACTCGGAATAGATATTATTCATAATAAACCGATACAGTTATAATCGTTAATGTTAATGCAACAAAAAAGAAAAAATGACTTTGAACGAAGCGACAAACTGATAACAGAGCATCGTACTCTCAGAAACTTTTAGAACGCAGTCTCATCAACCTGGCGACTAAAGCACTAGATAACGAAGCGGCAACGCTGACTAAAGTTATTAATTACCAAATTTTTCTTACTTAAGACAAGAATTTTATTTTTTAGAATTACTGAATAATTTATACAAATTACTCCCCCATTATAAGAATAAAAACTTATTATCCGTATCTATTTTTAAGTCTGTGAATAAATTAAACCCTTCATTTTAAAAGTTACCATCATTTACACCATTTATAGAAAGAACTAAAGCTGAAAAATTAGAAAAAACACTAAATAACAAACAATCTTTATTAATGCGACGAAGTTAATAATAATATAACAGGTCCTTTTCTCCACTTAATCGTCCATACATTACACAAAAATCAAATAAAAAGCTTTTTTCCTAATTGCAGTAAAAAATAAAATTAAAAGAATTAACAACATACTGAAGTATTGCAATAAAAAAAAAAAAAAAAAATCATTTGCTAACTCACACAGAAAGTATATAAATAGTAACTATTTATACTCACGTCGAATATTCTTCGACATAGTAGACATTCATCCAAACAGTGAGATGTTAAAGAAAAGAGTGTCTGGGTGGGGGGTGGGCAGGGGGAGAGAGAGGGAGAGATAGATAGATAGAGAGAGAGAGAAAGAGAGAGTGAGAAGGAAAAAACTGAACAGGAGACTAATTTTCTACACTAAATGATCGCTTGACTAGTGTAAGGGCGCTAGGGAAAAACAACCTTAGTTCCTTCTTGCCGGGTATCGACCGAAGAACAGGTGGAGACTAAGGTACGTGCATCGGGCGATATTTTTGTTTGACAGGAATAATTTAAAAACATTTATTTCTTAATTTGGTGCGGAACAAGGTTCTGTGAGAGATGCAGGTGCGGTGTACTGGTGTGTACAAGCCCTAGTACCGGCTATTATGTCGTCACAGAGCCAGATCGTAGCACGGTGCAAGCTGTGATCGACACAAAGACATACGTATATAGCAGCAACCCTTTTTTTATTCGGGATAATTTTCTCAATATCTTCTCTAAGTCTTGCATCCATTATTCATGCTGTCTAAAACATTCATCGATTTATTACTCTTTTACTTTCACTTCTGCTGCCGTTTCTTAATTTGCAAGACGCATCACAAAGATGCTATTAATAAAAATCTGATGTAGACACTACATGACTTTCTTGTACGCCTATAAAATTAAATGTACACATTTTTTTTTTTTTTTTTTTTTTTTTATGAAAAGTACATAGAATTTTATTTCATTAATAACTTCTGATATTTTTTTTTTTTTTTACCGTAATTTTTTTTTACGGAGGTAAAAAAAATTATGTAATTATTAATACATCAATAAATATAAACTAAAAAAAAGGAGATTTATTTTCAAAAGGAGGTGAAGTCTGATTCGAACCGATGTGCCTTTCCCTTATAAGATCCAAATATTTTATTAAAATTTTATTTGATCATAACTCTGGAATCAAACTAAGGAAGAAAATAAGTAACACTTACGACATAAACGAGGTCTGTCAAAAAGTAATGAGACTGGTTCAGAAAAACTTTTTATTTACAATTAAATTATACCTGGTTCTATCACCTTCGAAATAGTTTCCTTGGGAAGCGAAGAAACGCTTCAAACGGTTTTCCCACTCTTCATAACAGTGTTGGAAACTCTGTTGTCAGAAACCGGAATATACTTCAGGTGGTCGGTTACATTTTTTAAAAAATGTTTTCGCCTGTTCGAAAATGGTGTCCTTTGAGGCGTTTTTTTAAAGTCGGAACAGGAAAAAGTAGTTGGGACCAAGAGAGGTGAATAAAGTGATTGAAGAACTACAGGAATGTTTTTCTTTGCCAAAAACTCATTAATAAAGATGCAGTGTGAGAAGGTGCATTTTCATAATGCAGCATCCAGTTGTCTTTGATGGCTAGTTTCACGTGGGTAACTCTTTTCCGCAGTCTCTCAAGAATTTCTCCGTAAACATATTTACAATCTGTCTTATAGGAAAACCTCCTAATGGACAATGCCATTACTATCGAAAAAACAAATTAAAATGGTTTTAACTTGCTCATTTTTTGGTTTTTGGGACGTGGTGAGTTTGAAGTGTGCCATTCCTTGCTCTGGCGTGTTGTTTCTGGGTCGTATTCAAATACTCGTATAAAGCTTCATCACCAGTAACAACTTTTTTTTAGAAACTGAGAATCAGTTTCAATTTGCCCTAGAAGATAGCAGCACACTTTCACCCTGTTGTTTTTCTGTTTAACAGTGAGGTTCTTGGGTACCAATTTTGCACAAACCTTTTCCATGTCCAATTCGTTTCAAAATTTGATGGAGTGTTGTACGGTTCAAATTCAATTGTTCTGCAATCATCCTGTCAGTTAATCGCCAGTCTTACCGCATCAAGTCTTTGATTATTCGACATTGTCGTTAATTTTTGACGTTAACGATCTTCCAGAGCGTGGCTCGTCCGCTACTGATTTTCGGCCATCTGAAAATGCTTTAAACCATCTAAAGACTTGGGAGGCGTGACAGAGCGTCACCTCTATACGCCCTTTTCAATTTTGAAACAGTTTCAATAGCATCCTCACAGAGTTTAAAACTTGACTGCACAACGTTGCTCATAATAAATATCACTAATTTTTGTAACGGCGCAACAAAAACTCGTTCCACGAAAAGCTTGTTTACAACAATAGATTAAAAATATTAATACCTAATATAAATCAGCCGTTCATATAACCATATGTTTACTAGAAACTTTACAGTGTTGCCTCCTTGGTTGCAAAAAATAATTATTCTCATTACTCTATCGATAGACCTCGAAGTTGAAAAGCTCTCAATGAGAGCTTATTACTACAGTTATAAAAAGATCCAAAATCCAAATTTTTTGGATTTTGTTTTTTTGGGCACTTTTGGTCCAGTCGATTGCAATCAAAAGGGGAGATGCACAACTAGATGTTAACAATCTTAAAGCCAAAATTCCAACAGTTAATGAATAATCGTTTTCGAGTTAAGCGAGATACATACGTACGTACAGTCACGCCAAGACTAGTCAAAATGGATATTTCCGTTGAAATCTGAAAATTGAAATTTTCGCGATTACAATACTTCCTTTATTTGTATAAGGAAGTAAAATGAACATCTTAAAATTTTTCACAAAGCGGAATAGCAAAATAACTTAGTCGAAATTAATCTTTAATCGACTTATATGCATTATTCCCAGACATCGTTAAACAGAACATTATCAGATTACTTCCCAACAAATTTTATCGCCGCACGCTATCAAATAAAATTACATTAATTATATAGCGATACAAAGATTCTCTTATCAGTAAAAGAAACAACTGTAAAACAAACGTTCTACTATTTATTATGCCTAATTTGTAACATACATGGGTAACAGCGAGAAATAAACCCGTGCCGAAATATTTAGTTTAAGTATAATAAATCCTTAATGATTAAATTTGTATAATCCTACAAAAACATAATAGTTTTTTCCAAAAGTAAAATAATATTTTTATTTTAATCCACGGCAAAATGTAAAAGGATATAATCAAATATAATGTAGTTTTTTTCCAGAAGTAGAATATTTTTATTTTAATGCACGGCAAAATGTAAAAAGAAATAATCAAATTACATGTACACCAGCTGTTCACACATCATTCTAAATAACCGAGCCTAAACAGCCATCTGTACGGCAGATGCTATCCGCCATCTTGCACTCCGTGACACGACGCGACGTTACAGCAAAACGAAGCTAGCGGAGAAACAACTTTCACTAACCATCATCATATACACAAAAGACAGAAGATGATATTCATTGTGTTTTTTCCAGCAATAAAATAGTAAGTCACGAGCAATACGACAGACTGTAAATTTAAATGTACTTTTTCTAACACAAGTACCGTACATAGGTTTTTGGTTTGGCATAAAGAACAATAATATTTTTATCGAATTCTCTGGAACAAAATTACAAAAAGAGTCATTTGTTTTCGTCTAAACTTTTTCTGTAGTCATTTTTATAACTGTAAATCATTTCTTGAGAGTAAATTCTGACATTGATAAAAAAAAATACAATAAATTACCGATCCCTAACTGAATATTGAAATATTATCCGAATCCAATTTTAATGAAAGCTATGTTGTTTATGGTTATTTATAATTATTTAGATATGCATACAGAACAAATGTTCTATACGTTCAGCGTAATTAACACATTGCCAAAGATTATACGATTACGACGTTAAAAATGAATAAAAATGTTACATTATTTAAAATATCATTTATTAGATTTCGAAATCTATAGATATAAATTTGATCACATATATCTTCTGAAATAAAAATTGAATAAAAAAAAAATTGACAGAACTACCGTTCTGTACTGTCTTAACAAGTATTTATACTTCTTTTAACCAGTTCAATCGGCCACTTTTATACATCGTACAATTCTGAAGTAAATACAATGTTTATCTTAAAGAAATCTTAAGACTCGCTTCAGATGGCTCAACTATTCTAACATACATTTAGGCGAATCTGTGTAAAACTGATTCAACTGTAATCGAAATGAGCCTTCGTTTTGTACAAGACCATTGTAGTATTGTACGTAAAATGTATAATATTAGCAATATAAATTGCTGAACATTACAATTTTTTAATTCGCTCCAATCCAATAATACGAATATCGCTTCTCTAAATCAATACAAATAATAGACTAATTAATACGATAACAGTATGCAGGTATACGGTCGTAAAATACATACGTATATACACAAAAATTGACTAACACCTACCCGTCGCCTTCGCCTGTCAGTTAAGTCGTAAAGAAATGACAAAGCAACCTTCACACTAAACGCCTTAGTATACAACTATATTCGCAGCAGCGAATATCTAAAACATTCATTTTAAAATAAAGAAATTAATTGTCAAAACTGTTTGAAAATTATAAAAAAAAACTGAAGATAAAGTATATTTCTTATATAAGTAAACTTATATTATTAATAACAAATTGAAATTAAAAACCATAAAAATACAAAAAAAAGTGAGCTCGCTCCATGTTACCGAAGAAAAATATTAAATAAATCAGCATTCCACCCACAAGTAGGCGTTTCAGTTTCGAATCCCGGCCAGAATCGGTATTTTTCATTCGTTACAAAATTAAGTACTATATATTCTCAAGCATAAGCATCCAGCTTAATTCGTATATTAATACAAAAAAATTACCGAATACGAAATCATAATTCAGTGGAACTTGAAAATTTACTGCGACATAAAATAAAAATGTATACAAAACTGGTGCGATTCTATTAGTATCGTGATTTACCTCCCGTAATAGATTAGTAGGCCGGTCTCCGTGGTGCGATTGGTAGCGTCTCGGCCTTTCATCCGGAGGTCCCGGGTTCGAATCCCGGCCAGGCATGGAATTTTTCACACACGCTACAATTCATTCATCTCATCCTCTGAAAATATACCTTAACGGTGGTTCCGGAGGTTAAAAAAGAAAAATATATATTAATAAAAATATCTTATTGTCGAAAAATCCATGAAAAAAGAAAAAAACTACGCTTTGAGAGACAGTTTACAGAAACCAGAGATACACACTAAAACCAAATTCTTTTACTGCCAATTGACCTTTAATCAATCGATACAATTTATAACATTTCTTGAACAGGCACAATTTGTACTGTATCAATACGTTTGACCTAACTAGGCATTTACAACACCGATTGTTATTTTTGTAACGTAAATAATATTGCGCGATCTAATTGTCCTCTATATCTTAGATGAACATCTTATAAACTGTAATTAATAAAATCCAAATTGGAAAGGCCTATTTAACATACTTATTAATTTTGTTTGTAATAGCATGATATGACCTTAAATATTCATTTACTAACGTACGTCAATAATACTTAAAAGGGACACTCACAGTCAAAACAAAAAAATCTCACGTGAAACAGCCCTCCAAGGTACGTCAATCATAAAAGAACAAAAATAATTCGAAATCTGAACACTGTTCGCAAAGGTTTATGACTAAACGGTTACTTATCACTGCAGATCAATAGTTATAGCAGCTGTCTATAACACTACATTACTGGTGTACACATTCAATAAAACGAAGTCACCTTTAATTTCAAACTAAAACATGATTTTATTTGACCTATGGGGTAAAATTTAATACACTACCTAAGGAATCGCCAACCTGGGATTGCTATGATAGTATTTTATTTCAACGAGGCCATAAATAATTTTCAATTTAAATATAAGCAATTTTTTTTTTCTTAATTTATTTACTTTGTCCATCGTAATGTAAATATAATTATTACGTTTAACTGGATAGAGCGTCAGATACCTATGATAAAATCTAAAGCGAGTTTCATTGGGTGGACTTAAAAAAGAAGTATTTCTTATATCATTAATATGAGACTGCAGAAACTTCGGAAAACTAATAATCCTTTAACTCCTGTACTATAAGAGAAGAATCAGCTTTCACGAATATTTCACGCGCCCATCCGAAATTATATAATAAAATATGTTATGAAGAAAAAGCTTTGTGTATAAAACTTCCTGTATAGACCGTGACGATCACTATAGGAATTAATACACCATCTATTAAGTAGCAAAAGAAATTTCCACTGCGAACTAAGTAACTGAATAATGATATCTATCTAATCGTTTGCACTTAACTAGCACATTTTTTTCTTATCAACGCTACTTACTCTACTAAAAAATAATACTTCTCCTTTTCACCAAACAGAAATAGACCTTATTTAAAACAAAATTAATAAAAATTACGTTCTTATGTAAGCCGTAGTCGCTTCGACAACAAAGCTATGTTTGTGTCTCGGTAATCAGTTCGAAAGCCATTTTATACTGGCTATTAATAAAGAAGGCTGGTGGGGGCAACACTAAATTGTAATATTATCAAATTCAATAATAGAGATTCTTTGGATTTATTTCCCCGAAGCGAGGGAAGGCCCGTACAAACTACAATTTATGTAAAACAATAAGCGATCATGACAAACTGGTACGGTAGAGCATCTTTTGTCATCCAAAAAGCACGTGCAGTAAACCGATAATATAAACACATAAAAATTTCGAAATGAGTATAATTAAATGATATAGTTTAGTAAATACGTTTTACAAATTTTTATTTCACGTCGGTTCGGTTAATGCGTTCAACGAAACTCTCGTTTCCTACTCAAGAAATGATGGAAGATGTGGCAGTCTCCGGTCAATTTTTTAACAAAAGACTTAATGTTAAATCTTAAATAAGATACGGCCATATTCCAAGTTTCATTAAAAAAAAAAAAGTGAATCCGTTTACTAGCTACGTCGTAAAATAGACAACAGGCTTACAATCCTGTGTACTTATACAAGTATCAGCTAAGCTTATTAATGATCATCCTGATACAATGAATTTCAGTTTCAACAGATCGTAACATAACTTGAAATAGAAAGATCATAGATAATACAAATTATAAACCTATAAGCGTGGAACCACGTTAAAAATTATTATATAAACAGGTTATCATCGGGAAAAAATCCTACACCAAAATTATGGAGAACGTTTTTAAGTTCGTACAAACGCTGACTCTTATTCTGTAATTCAATAGTATAGATACTGCTGGGTTAAAAAACAGGGGCATAAATTACCCGAACCGGCGGGGAGGCGCCTTCGGATGCTCCCTGTTTGAGTGGGCAAAAGTAAAAAAGATAAGACCGAGACCCGGTCGCTGGTGGCGGTGGTTGGGACGGCATAGCAGGATCCGACCTCCCGGTCCCTGGCGGTTACAGGCTAAGGGACACAAAAAAGATTCAGACCCGGTGGGGCTGAACTACCTTACCGGATCTACAGTCGGCGGATGGGAAGGCCCCACTACAGACAGAGACAATCCTCTGGGTTGAGCAATACTCCATTATAGGTCCGACCCAGGAAGAATAAAAAATTATCCATTTATAAATGTTGGGCCCTCTCTGTTAACTAACCTAACTCAATGAAAATATTCTACATTTAAAATGGTCCGTTCAGTAATGTTAGATGCAATTATCTATTACGAAAAATTATTTTATAAAATACAAAAATAATAACCCTATAAGACGATTTCCTTAATAATATTAATGTTAATGTTATACATACATACAAAAATGCTTGTATACAGTTTAATAAATGGCTTACATTATTAACAAAAAGAATCCTTCAATCACTACTATCAGTGTTAATATAAAAATAACATAACATTAGTGTTATATAAAAAGTAAATATTTTTCTTCCAGCAATTTCACAGAAATTATTATTAGTAAAAACATAACAATAAAACCAATTGTGTAATTAGATAAAATAAGATTGTTATACCGCAAATATTTATTATTATATTATTAGGTATTAATTATGCAACAATACACAATTTACTGCGGTACAGAGATAATGAAAAGTTAAATAAAGTTATTATTTTCGGACAAAGCACGTGATACTCTAACCACAGATAAAGCTGCTTTATTAAATTTAAGATTTTTATACTTAAATAAAACAGCTAATTAAAGAGTGATAAGCAATTAAATAGTGATAAAAATAAATATCAACTAATTAATGTCTTAATTTCTTAAACTCAAATTGGTTATTAATCAAAAATTTTAAAAAGCTAAGTTTATGGTTTCAATATGCAATTCAAGAGAAATCCTATATATAATTTGTATATACCTAACATAAAATTAGGGAAAACGTCTGAGGTCGTATAATAGGCAATTTGTATTTCAACCGTCCTTGGACTTACAACAGAGTTCCTTACTGATGATGTCTAGGTCTTACGTATAAATTAGCTACGCGACAAACAACAAGTACATCAACCTTTCAACCGACCAGTAAATGAATTAAGACAACTACGTGCAGACGCATATTTTAAAATTTTATTAAAATTACTCTTTTTTTATTAATATATAATTAATTTTTTAAAATATATCTCTAATTAACAATATGTGCCAATTAGCCTACTTTTTCCACAATTTAATGCTGATAATTGAGTAATCAAGATGTGAAAGATACGATGAAGCTAAATACTAGTTCTGAATATAAAGAGATGGAAAAAAAAGAAGTGATTATTTGTTTAGAAAATCTATTGACAATCACAATTTTTTGATTATTTGCTATTCAGAACACGACTACGTCTAAATACTACAGTTAGCTAATCAAAATTAAGTAATCACGACTTAGACAATAAGTCATTGCCTAAAAAAACCAAACACCCAATAAATAATTGTCTAGACGGTAAGGGTTCGCTTCGCTCTCCCGTCTAACCACGGGGCTGGCGGAGTCCCCTGGTCGACTCGTTCGTTTGATCGACGCGTTCAAATCCTCATGTTTGTGAGAATATTAAGTATTTTACAGATATTCATTCAAGAAAAAAAGATTTCTGTAGGCATGATGACAGAAATATATTAAAGTAAAAAGATTAATATATTTACAAATTATATATATGCATCGGTTAGTATCAAGAAGCAACTGTTAGTTCAATTTTGTCCCTCTAGATAATAGCGTTTTATTAAGAATAAAAATTTGAGCAGTTATAGCAAACCAAATCAACACATCATGCTTTTTATTGGAGAGAATACTGCTTAAAAAGAGTAGAACACCTAGGCCATCTTAGGATAACTTCATAAGTCATCATAAGAAAAAATAATAATTAACATTTTTAGCTTCGCGTGCAACACAGTATGAAATAAACTTCACCAAACATAAAAATGAAAGTTATTTTGTTGTTTTCAATAAAACAAAAGGTATACATAAACAAAAGGTGTGATTTGAAAATTTTTAGTATGTCAATACCATAACGAAAAAATGTTAGCCGAGAGATATGCAAGTCATTCACAAATTGGCATAGTAGATTATATAAAAGGTTAACAAATTCCATGCCAAACTTAGGAAGTAAATGAAGAGTTAAGTAGTTGTTTTGTATTCTTCTTACACATCAACATGTCAAACTTATCGAAACGGCAGCGCATATGTTAATCTCAACAATAGAAACAGTCTGTTCGTTGGGCTGGATGTACAGTGAACATTGTTTTCAATGAATGCAAACAGAAATGTATTTTCTTGTAGGTGCATTATATGCTTCATGGAGATAAGAAAGACTGGGACAAATAAATGTAACCCCTTGGGTGATAAAAAAAAATTAATTAATTAAATACTTCGCCTCATTGTACTTAATACGGGAAACTTGACATTTGTTTCTTACAGTACGTAATCCTCGATACTTAAACTACTAACATTACCACCCAGAAGCAGTGTCCAGTAAGTAACTTGGTCTAAGATTCTATTTATTCGTTTGGTTGACTCTCGAACGATTATTTTTCCATTACAATGCAATTTCACCAGCGCTATATGTAAATCAGGACATGAATAAAAGGACATTTGAGTTTTAACGCCGGGACTTCATAAAAAATATTTTAAGCTTTAAATACCATACACAACTAAATTCTTATCGTTAATGAATATATGAACAATTAACAAGCGAGCTAATGAACATAATAAAAATGAAAGTTATCAGAACACTGGATCGTGCAAGTGAATTCCAGCATTAAACAACAGTAAATTATACAAATAATCATCTTAATTAATTACCGATACCAATACAGATTTCAATAATAAACAAACAACTAAATCTGAAATTGAAAAAAAATAATGTTAAGATTAAATAACTGAACGAATTGGATATTAATTGAACTCAAAATTAATGAAGAAAGTTGGAAATTAAAATTTAATCGCATTTGCGCTTTCAAACAAGAGACCGAATGGTTGTTTCTGCACTCTAACGGAGTCCTTAGCGCATAGAAAGTGGTCAAGGACAACCCACCTCCTGCATAGCAGCAGTCGGCGTCATCCACTCTCTTGTACTATCTAGTGCTGAAATTATGCTATGCTAATATTCCAACTTAGAAACTTTAAAAGCCGTGTTAAAAACAGTACAGTATTATCATTTTAAACCTGCTGTTCACAAAGGTAAAGAAAGCTTGAAATATGAAAAATTTATTTTATTTAATTATAAATATATAAAATTTATTTTTTTATAAAAAGAATTTTAAATATTTAAAAGAAATTCAAGTACACTAATATTAGCAGCTAAGAAAATTTTTTTTTTTAATTATAGAAGTCTAAAAAAAATACAAATCATTTGTAATTAAGCAACAGAAAAATACATTTGATAAAGTGAACTAGATGCTTCCAAGAAAATTAAAATAAAAAAAAAATTCTAAAAACACAACTCTGATAATAATGTCCCTCTCCCCCTATCTGTAGTAATAAAGTGAAGAAAATTAACATAGTCAAATTCGACGAAATCAAAATATTTTTTTTTTTATTTTAAACTACACGAAAAGACAAACAAATTACAGAGAAAACAAAAAAAAAATATATATATATAAACGAACAATAGAACATTAGATTAGAAGGCCATGCTTACCTACTGGCCCGATACGCAACGGAATTTAGACCGCGCGACCGATGTCAGTTGCTATTTTACTGTTACAAAGGCATAATACTCTGATAAGAAAAGAATAATGAGTACTGTTACACATACAGTAGATCACCGAACACGTGATGATGATGATGATGACTACAATGACACTCGTCTGTTACAATACGTATGACCGATCAAACTTAGTGAATGATAGACGTCATGAATGAACTAACGTGCAGTATATGTGCAATTCAACCAACATAAATGAATTGATCACTCGTCTCAACGAACTCTGTACGTAAGCCTTATACAATGTATAATTTACATCGCACATCAATAACGATTTGATAATATTTTTTAATTCGAGTTAACTATTGAAATAAATTATTAACCACAAGAAAAATGTTTAGAACATATACAAGTATCTGGAGGTCAAACGACTAATAAAAATACAAAATAATATATTTTTAAGAATTTTTATCATAACATCTCATAGAATAATGTTTATTTTTCATTTATTTTTATTTTTAAAAGCATTTCAACAAATGCTAAATCCGATTAATACCAAACTTAATCGTCAAGATGAACACATAAACAAAACTTTTTTTTCATATTGAAGGTATAACAATTCAAAAATTGCTCGATCCATTTTATATTACTTGACTAATCAACAAAAATTATTCATATATAAATGTCCTTATTTTATTTCCAAAATAAAATTATTTTGGGAAATTAAAGACAAACTACTCATGTCTTTAATTAATAATACACACTATTTGTCTTAAAAAAAGTTTCACGGAAGACGCAAAATCACACGTGCATTATACGATTTTCAGAATATTCTAAACTTTTTTAAATTTTGTCTAAAAAAAAATTCTCCTAAAATGCAATTATCATGTAAAACGTAATTTTTACGCAACTTTTTTACCCAGTAGAATTTTAATGTAAATCAAATTGTTAAAAATTATTTCGAAACTTAACACTCTAATTATACTAAAACGTGTAACTTCTTTAACAATGATTGCAACTGAACTAAAAATAAGCTAATAAACTAAAAACAGACGTTGAAAATTCTTAAAGAAATTCTAAAAATAACTTCTTTTTTTGGATACAAAGGAATTGGAATATTCATTTGTATTTTCTTAACCAAGACCTGGTCGTGCTTTTAATACATACATTCAACAAAGACATTAAGACGAATGAAATATGATAAATAAAAAAAAATCCAATATTCTTGCCGAGAATCGAACCAAAGATCACCGATCTAGAAATAAGTGTTTTAACATCGTTACATTAACTGGCAGGTAAAATTTTTTTTACGTAAATAACGATTTTCGTTTACTACAACATACGGAACTGAGCCTAATTTACAGATATGTGAGTAACTGCTTTTTCACGATTAATAATCGTTGGGTGTAAACTATCTTCTTCAGTTCATAAAAGCTAAGTGTACTTAAGAAAGAAAAATTCTTATATAAAGAAGTAAATCGTTTTGTTTAAGAATTTGCGACTGAAACTTAAAAAAAAAAAATTCCTACAAAATTCTTTCCTACATCACAGACAAAGGTAGCCTTGAACAATTCTCCGATTGTTCGGTACAGAGAAATGAAACAATTCGTATAATAAGTAAAACTGTCGGACAAACGTATCACTCCGTATTACATCTGTCAGTACGAATTTTTCAACGCCGTCATTTGCAACCTCGACATCTGTGTTCAGATCATCAGGTTTGAATAATTCTTTCACAGAAACAAAATTAATTTTACATTACATTATCATCCAAATGATGTACACAGAAATTTATAAGGTCAAAATGTTTCTTTCGGAAATCATAACACAACTTTTTCAGATCAGAATGTTGAAATACAAATCATCATTAATTTACATGCATTAAAAAAAGCATATACTTTATTATCATTCGTGCGAAATTAGGAAAATCCTATGGGGTATTTCTAATATTAATAAAATTTATTTTTTTCTTATAAATTAAAATACTCTTATAAAAAAATAAACCCACGCTTTACGTAACTTTAAGCCAATAACTGGTTACATAGATTACGTTTTACTGGGAAACAATTCACAATACTTTTTCCTGTACGTGTAGCTAATTTTAAAGCGATTTTAAGGTATATTAAAATTAATACGGAATGTTCATTAAAAACATGTTAATAGTGGCCTGATTTGTGACCTCTTCACGAAAAAATCTTACGTAAAATCTTTAGAAATTCATTCATCATTTCAGAAACAGTTTATTTAACGATTAATTTACTTACTCTGAGAGCATTATTGCAAAAAAATTCCAGAGATTAATTTTAAAATAATCAGAGGAAAAATCCTTTTTCTAGTAATTCTCCTGCGGGTTAAAATTACAATAATTCTTTCAATAAAATACAATGAAAAAATAATAAACTGCAATGCTTAAAAGACATAATAACTGTACAAGATCCGATTAAAAATGATTTGCAAGTAATTTAAAAAATAAATAAAACTATAAACTTACTTTTTCAACGAAGTAAATAAAATTAATTAAAAAGAACAGACAAAATGGTTTGATGAGTTTTTAAGTCGGTTTGCTTAGTTAATCGATAAAATGAATGGAGCTTTATTATTAGTGCTTAAGATTTACTCAAAAGGAAATTATAAAATATTTAAAAACTCACCGATCTACTTTTAATATCGTTATTATTCCCACTGTTAAATGAATATTACCTGTAACAAAAAATGTAGTTGAAAAGATTAAATTAAATTAAAATTTTAAAAATTAAATTCTTAGTATTAAAAAAATAACATACCCTACATAACATGCGTAAAGTATTACAAACCAATTATTCACAAAACCATTAAATAAGAATAAAAATATGTTATAAGAACACTGAAAAAAAAAATTTATAATTTTACAAAATACTTCAACAATACCCATCTCACTTCTCTAAATTATTTATTATTTATCTGTATATCTATCTCTCGAATGTAATGTGATGTGATGTGTGTGTGTGTGTGTGTGTGTGTGTGTGTATGTGTATGCGTGTGTAGGGAGAGGGAGAGAGACACACTCTAAACCTACTGTACTTGTATACTACAAAATTAAGATACATGGTATAAACATTTTTAGCTACCAGATGAACAAGCATAATGCGCATACATCGAAGGGTCATCAACCTTCCCCCATCCCTTAACCAGAATATCGTACAAAGGAAGATTCATTCAATGGGTTCACAATTCACGGCAAAAAACAGGTTAGCCTATCCTACACCCACGCACTCAAAACTACGGAAGAAAGGTTAAAGAATAAGAATACCTTTACGGTGAAAAGGGGTTTATCTACCCCAAACAGAAACCCTCGACCAGCTTCAAGGCACGTCTAAGCAGCGGTCACTCATTTCGTTCACCCCTGCTCCTAATGAGATCAGAATGTACAGTTACGATAATGAAAAAAAAAAAAACTGTCGATTATTAACCAGCCAAGTTATAGAAATAAAAAATGTGCAGATAAAACGGTAGGCATCCCATTAAAGAAATAAATATATATTTTTTTTTTTAGGCAAAAAACGCTGAGGCGTTATTATCGCCCGATTTAAGTAGAGATTAAAAATTAAAAACTATTTTTAAAACCTAACAAAATCTAAAAGTAAATTAAAGCTAAAATTACAAGACAACAAATAAAATAAAAACTTAAAAACTAATTTGACTAGAAACTAAATACTAATGTCACAGAAAAGTTAAAAGCTAAAAACTACCAACAGATTTAAATTAAAATATAACTTAAAACCTAAAACTAATAATACAAATAAAATATCATTAAAACTTAAAACTAATATCACAGAAAATTTACAACTATTATCACAGTCACAATCTTACGAGTAAAATGTATTAAAATATAAAACTAGATAAGATATAAAATCCAAGAGAATCCGTGAAGAATGTAAAGGGCCTCTTCACGGACAACAAAATACACTACGATTACATAAATATTAAATTTCATTAATCAGATTTACACTGCTTAGGAATAGAAGTACCTGATCCTCAACTTGCTTATCATTACCTAAGATTCGGCGAAAGTTACCAGGCAATTTAAATTTGCGACGTAAGGCTGCATAACGCACGCAATTCAATAACATGTGGCGTACCGTTAAAAGAGAGTCGCATCTTACGCAGAGTAGTGGGTTCTCTCCTGACATCAGGTATCTGTGAATGGCTCTTGTATGACCTATCCGCAATCGACATAGGACCACTTCCTCTCGACGAATTTTTCTGCACGAGGCAGTCCCATGGCAACACAGAATCTTTAATATACCGCAGTTTGTTGTCAACTGTAGCCGTCCAGCTATCTTGCCACTTTTCGCGAAGAGTGTTTTAAATAGTTTGTAAAATCGCATCTAGTAACACGGGTAGTAAAGGATGGTTGACTACATGCGTCCTTAGCTGCGGCATCTACACGTTCATTTCCCGGAATCGCCACATGGCTAGGGATCCAGCAGAAACTCATTTATGTGTTGCGATGGTTCAACTCAGCGATTGCGTTATAGATTTCTATGACGATAGGATGTTTTGAATAGAAGTTTTCTAGGATTTGGAGAGTACTGTATGAGTCACTACAAATAAGAAAATATTTCGATACGTAGGATTAATGATATTCAGAGCCTTATTTATTACATATAGTTCAGCAGTAAATATACTTGTGATACCGGGTAGGCCAAACATATATGTTCTATTACCGACAACAAATGCGCAACCAAGGGTATCATCCTGTTTTGATCCATCTGTGCATATTACTATGTCAGGGTTTATATTGGAAACAATAGGGTGGAAGCATTGCTGAAAAAGGATAGGTGGTGTTGATTGCTTCTTGTATATGGTAAGATAAAAAATAAAATTTATACCGCCGATTCTCCACGGAGCATATGAACATTGAAATGCTGGAAAAACAGAAGGTATATCAACGTTTAAAATATTTAGTAACCGTCTGGCACGTACACCCATACGTGCAGTATAACGTGGGTGGTCTTCATATCTTTGAAAATTCGGGAACTAAGGAATAATAAAAACGCAACATACATGACCTATCGGCACCCCAATTCGTATTGCTAAGAACTCGTAGCATATCTAGCAGTTTAGAACATTTCGATTTTAATTGTTTTATGTGATTAACCCTCATAAGACGGTTACCAAAAATTAAACCTAGACATCTGATATCAGGAGAAATAGCTATCAGCTCTGTGTCGAGAAATACTTGTGGAGTTAAGGGTTCCGGAGCCGAGAAAAGACTACATATTTAGTTTTCTCGGGTGAGAAAGTGAATCCTGTAACCCTGGACCAAGCTTCAAGGCGAGAAATTGTGTTCTGTAGTAATCTCTCTGCTGTAGCTGTTGAATGGGACGTAATATATACAGCAAAATCATCAACAAATAATGAACATGAAACTGGTGGTTGCACACATTTAGTAATGTTGTTGATGGCAAAGAAATAAATAAATATGTGAGGAAAACTTAACAGGATAAAAACTGTTATATTAAAAAATTCCATTCTTTAAATTTACACCAATAAAAACCGAAGTAAAAAATTAAACCTAAATAACAAACAATTAGATAACTGCAACCGACTACGTTGAGATTAAAAAAAAATTAAATTTTTTTTTAATAGTCTAGTTGCTTTGATATTTATCTTAAAATGAAATAAGAAAAAGAACCCTGCCTTATGAAGAAAAAAACAACATGCGGAAAAACTAGCTGAAAATATAAGAAAAAGAATGCAGAGGAAGAGTCTACTACCAAATATGAAGTAAGACTTGTTTTTTATGAGGAATTTTTTTTTAACATTCCATCAATTTGGTTGAACTTTTACGAAACTTACATAAAAAATTATATCAGATATGTTCCATTTTACCTAAATATTTATTACGGGACCTTCACTAAGGAATACTGTATATATAATATACCATGTAATTCAAAAAGGTCTTCACAACTATAAAAGCGTATAAAAATTTAGAGATATCTTACAGATTCGGTTGAGGTGATAATAAAAACAATTGATTCACATCAAATTTTATGTGTTTTTCTATGAGAACACAACATTCAGTTTAATTCGATATGATTTCCATCTGTAATGCCTACTCATTAATTCGATTTCATTACAGACTGTAGCCAGCAAGTCGGGCGTAATCTCTGCAGTTTCAGCCTTAACTCGAAATCTTAGCGCAACAAGATCAGCAGACAAATAAAATAAATAAACCCCATCTTTAATGAAACTACAAGAAAGAAATTCTAGTGGGGTCAAATCTGGGAAACAAGGTGGCCATGCAATTGGACCTTCACGACCAATCGACAGATCTGGGAATCCATTATAAAGAAAATTACTTTTAGGACTGCTAGGCGGTAGTAAGTAGACCCTGTCTTGCTGATAGTAACGGCGTCCATCTTGGCATCATCGCCTAACTGAGGAATTAGAAAATTTTCCGAGCAACTTTGTCATCAACTGTAATGTGTTGTAATACGTTTAGAGTTTATATGGCTTAAAGAGCAATCTTTTACGTAATTCTCCCCAAGCAATCGTTCGTGAAATGCCAGTTTCCCCATGACGCAAGTCGAATTGATTTCGTCGGACTCCGTGCGAAAGTTTACCCGAAATGTTCCATAGCAGCTTCAAGGAGGGCGTCTCAACGAGGGTTTGATGCCATGAGTAAATCGTATGCTTACTAGAAGGCACCCTATTCTACTTTCTACGAAAATTACGTTGAATTGCAGGTGCTGACTACAAATCGTGAAATCAAAACAAAGCGAGCATGTTCCACGACATTAACTGTATCCATTTTTAACTGGTGGCCGAATTCGGTACTAATGAACTATGAGAGTCAAAATTTGATGTGTTTTGCTATAGAATGAAACCTCAACCGAATTTGTAAGTTATCTAAATAAATTTTTATATGCTTATATATTTGTGAAGTCCTTTTAGAATCATCCGATAAATATAAATATTAGCTTATGGAAAAAGGTTAATAGTTCAAATCCAGAATAAAAATGCGTTAGGTAGCACCATAAACATCGAATATAAAAAATGAAGATAGCGCGATTGATTCACTAAAAATGAAGCACGGTGATAAAATAAAAAGGATTTTTAAATTTAATCGTTAAGTAAATAATTCGAAAGTTATTTTTAATAGCAAAATAATAATTAAATTATAACTCAGGGAATATTAATTTATATTAAAATCATTCGTGTAAAATAAATTTCATATTAGCAATAACGATAAGAAAAGGAGGACATCTTGCAAAGCGAATGACTGCGTGAAAGCACAGTAATACTATATGTAGGTGTAAAGAATGGGGGAGAAAGGAATTAGAAATGAGTAATGCATTAACTTTATTATTTAGGTTGATAACCCCAATAACAAGAGCATGCTAAGAACAATGTCATTCACTTCGCTTTAATTTAGTCACACCTTCCATCATAATAATGTTTCGTCAAACAATAATCAAATTATAATTAATACGACAAAAACGTTACGTTACGTTCCGTAAAGTTAACTAGACCGTGTTTACTGTGAAAAACATCACTTGAAAAAACAAGTTTCTGTCTTTACTAATCGATATCGACGGCCTAAGTAAAGATATAATAATTATCCTTTGTTTCAAACACCGTAAACAACTGTACTTAATGAATTTTAATTTACCCGTTATGATGTTAAATAAACTTGAGTAAAAAGTTCGTAATCGTCGAAAAAAATTTATATTTATGATTGTTTTTTTTTTTTGACTACACTTCAACGTTGACTAGTTTGACCAGTCAACAAAATTGACTAGTTTAAATCGAAATTAATTTTCCTTCTCGGTTGACAATTCATTGACACCTGCAATTTATTCAGTACAACTAACATATTTCGATGTTAACATCTACAAATGTAAACGTAATAAAAATTGCGGAGGAGATAGACTATAAGAATGATATGAAAACGCGTAAATGTTTACAGACAACAGATTTTAATGAGAAATATTTAAACCCGATTCAGAACCGCCTTGTATACATGTTATTTTATTACATTAATTAAACACTATAAAAATATTTTTATAAAGATAAAATGCAAAAAAAAGGTTGGATTATCAAAAATTTCTAATAAGATTTCCTTCCAAAAATGTTTGATAGAATTGCAGTTTTCGGAATAAAAATAACGAGTTTGGTTAAGATAAAATAATTTGGCAAGAATTATTCTATTCAACTGTAATCTCAAGTGTTTTCTTGTGGAATTCGTTATAATCTTTCTATTTATTTATTTTTTAAGCCTCGCTTTCAGTTTTGCCCTTCGACAAACCTTTCACAATAATATTTGGACATATTAATTAAATTTTAAGTTATACATAAGTATGTCTAAATTTTGAGTTTTTAATTTGTTTTAAAAAACAAAGCTTAAAAAAAAAACATCAATTTAAATTCTACTACGAATTAATACCGCTCAAAATTTTAATTTCAACTTCTTCAATATCGATCAATGATACAACAATAACGAATTCATGAAATTTATTAACTATTTTGAAAGAAATAGTCTTCAATTACGAAAATGAAAGTGACAAATTCTTTTTGATTGCAATGCATCTTGTGAACAGGTTTAAAAGGAGACCTTTTAAATTTGTTCAAGAAATTAACTAAAATAAAAATTTTAATTTGCGATTTAGTTTTACAACAGGAAACTTGTCAATTACTCTGTGATACATACGAATACAGATCGCTAATAAACTATGTACAAGAAAGTAGCGGTTACAAATTTTGTTTTATGTATTTTTTAATCAATATCTGAAGCGGTTACTAAAACGACGAGGGAAGGATAAAAAAAAAAAAAAAAATCGGAATGAATTTTTAAAAATTAAAATAACGAAGAAACTTGGTCAATGACTTAAGATAAATATATTCACAGCAGACTATCGCTAGATTTTATTGTGTGTAACCCTGAAAAATGATATTACATTCGTGTCAGATTTCTAAAATAAAAAAAACTGAAGACATTACCTTAGGTTTAATTTTCAGTATTAGGTGACTTTAAAAGCCTATTATTCATGGTATATAAAATATCTCGTATACATAGAATATAACATCTTGCACTGCTACATTACTCGTATTTAACCATGTAACTACTACCGCCATCCTTCTTGAAATAATTCGATTACTGAATCCTGCTAAACTTAAACAATTATATGTAGGAAACTTGGTAAAATATACAAATATTTTTTTTAAATATTATCTAATAATCAGTACTAGAGCTGAAAGAGCCCAGTTGAAAAAATAAAAGATACCTTCTTTCATTGGCTATAATATATTTAAATCTCTTTGCAATAGTGTAGCGAAACCCAACAAAAAAAAAAATCAAAATTTTAATTTTCTGAAATCAGTATATATATATACACACACACATCAGGCACTGGATATTAACTTAATATATATATCAGTGTATATATACACACGCACATCAAGCATTAGATATTAACTTAATACAATCTGTTCTTTAATAACATACAGATCATTATTGAGTCTTCATAACACTATATTTAGAAGCGGTGCAAAATATTTTAACGAATTTTATAGATAGAAGTTTTTTTTAATAAGATTTCACTGTCCTTAATACTAAACTAACTACTAAGAGGTCAGAGAGATACATAATAATTTAAAACTTGAACAATGACAGCACCAACCAGAATGTAATCCTTTACCAAATTCTTGAATAAGTTAGGAATCGTCTCAGTTTTTATTCCCTAATATCTTTTACATATTGTCAACCACCTTATAGTAAAAAGAAAATAAATTTTGATAGGAAAAGTTAATTTTATACGTTTCTGTTAATTAAGAAAATAATTAAAAACAACTTGTCAAAAACAAAAAAAATTAAAAGTTTAAGAACAGCGCCTACCCGTGGCTTCGCAAGCGTACAGTACATGACGTATAAGTTGAGCACTTCGACTCTAGTTTGATTTTCAGTTTCGGCAGCTCTGGATGCTGCGTGAAGTTCATCTTACGAAGTTTATTGCAGAATAACACTAAGCGAGTGAAACCGACAATGAGGTGGTAAACGGATGAGAAGATAGCATATGAAATGGTGAACACATTCACTCGGCGTAAACAACAATTTTGTTGCGTATCAATTTTCAGCTTTGATTGTTAATAGCTTTTGAACTAAGAACGCTATCAGATCCGGATGAATTACATTTTGTAGAAAATTTTATGAGCTTCAGAAAATTCACTTACGTCAATTTCCTTACATTTTCCGAGAAATGCGAAAAACCGCAAAGCTGCGCGCTAAAAAATTGCTCAAGTAGTGGAAAAGGGAAGAGGGGGGATTACTGTAACCTCATTTCATTTTGTAAAATTGAAATGAAGGAACTTATTTTCCTCTTGAGAAACTGGTAGTGTGCAAAATTTCATCACGATCGGAATAAATCTGTAATTTGTATAAAAGACAAACGGACATGTAAACATTATTTTTTGTATACATAAAATTATATGTAATTACTCCGATTTTGCCAAAACATAAATTGGAAAACAATCGGCAATTAATTTTTAATTATTTTGCTACAAGATACTTCCGAAGATAAGTAACACTTACCATATTTTCCTTTATACGATAAGATTTTTTTTACTAATTCATATACCTCCTAGTATATCACAAAGGTATCATCTAATCATTTATTCATAAGAACTGTTAAGCACTTTTTAGTGAAAGTACATTAAATTTTCAATTTAATTCTTATATGTCAAATGCAACGATCATTACCCAGCAAACTATGTCTTTGGAGGACATAAAAGTCCATAAAATCGAACTCCATTAAACCTTTCATTGTTCCCTACTTTTTTTTTAAAGTTAATGAATTGTACTGCAGTCCTGTTTTAGCCAGTTTTAAGGAAAATAATTTACAATAAAATAGTACCTATTGTATTTTCAACAACTAGAAATTAATTAGACTTCATTAACCGCCCTTTAACCGTATGTTTTAATGCGCTCATAACCGTATAACCGCTCATCAACTCATTACCGTATTTTTTTTTAATACGCTGGTAATATGTTTCTTACAAAGAATTCTGTTAATTACTTTAGATAAAAGAGATTACATTAATAAATTTCTAATTATAATTAAATCACGAAATTCATATACCATACAAATATACAGTATTTCAAATATTTCATCTCCTTATATATAATATGCTAAGGAAAGACGAGGGTTGTTTACGATTTATAAAAGCCATCAACACAAACCCCAATAAATGTGTATTGCTGATACGGAATTAGCCGCACGTATGCATCAAACTAATTTAAGACGACAAAGAACATAAACAAATTTTGAAAGGGTGAAAAAATTAGTTTCAAGTCTGTTTCACTGTCACATGCGTCCAATCGCTGCGATACAATCGGAATCAGCCGTTTTCAAGGAGCTGTATTTTCATGTTTTCTAATATTCAGTACATTTTTTTAAACATTTCAATCATTGTATTTAGAATAACTCTGTTTAAAAATAAATTATTACTGCAGTTAATGTGATTTGTTTTTATAACATTTTTAACCCACTTGTCGCAAAAAATTCGAAGTTACATAAACTAAACAGAAGCATTTTGTGAAATTTTCAAGAGTCCGCTTGTCGAATTTAAAAAAAGAAAATTGAAATGATTATAAAATAGAGAAATTTAATTTCAACTAAAATAAAAATTCATTGTATATTATGTTCAATGTCAACGGATATCAAGCGTTAATAAATAATTAGTCAATTAATTTATCATCACTAATGCAATAATAACAGTACTCAATTATATCAACAGGGGAAGACAACAATCATACACTTCGGAGAAAGCTGAAAAAATAAATTTACGTAACGACTTTTTTAAATATCAACACTTATCGCAATAGTGGAATGAAAAAACCCGTTAAGAGTTCAAAAAATAGATACAGGAAGAATTGTAAGTTAAGCAGACCCGTACCATATTGATAAGTACTTCTATGAACATTTCTTCAGTTGGCTGTACAATTTCCTCGGTTAAATGTAGCAAGAAATCCCCACTCCCTACAATAATAGATAACGATAAAAGAATAAAAATATGAGATTAATGGCCTATTCTCAAAAGGAAAAAATGAGTAATCTTTTCAAAAATAATAATTCTCTTTCGATAAATTCAACGCAAATTTAAAAATAATAAAATTCAATACTTTTTTGAGAAAAATTTACAATAGTATATAAAACATCTGCAGAAAATCTTAAGTCAATCGGCTTAAAAAATGAAAAACCGATCAGGTCACCAAAACCCTACCGTTTTGGTAAATAATAAAGTTTTTTTTATTTGTACACGAACTAGGCAAAAAAAAATTGTTTGGATGTATCTTCTGGAGAACGTAATGGCTAGTTTCATGTTAAATCTTTAAAAAAAAATTTACCTGTACCGTTATTCATCATAATAACTATAGAACTACCTATAATTTTCGAATCCGGTTTTTTTTATAAACTCATTTCTTATTTGTGGAGACATCAAAAACATCCTTAGAATGGTAAATAATTTACACAATACCCGTTATTTGTTTATTGCTTCTAAATATAACCATTATTAAACAATTTCATGGGATATTTCTAATTTTAAAATTAAAAAAAAAAAAAAATTGATGTGGATACACATGACTTCCTTGTACACTATTACATTACATACACACATTTTTTTTTTTTTTTTAATGAAAAGTACATAAAATTTTATTTCATTAATAACTTCTGATATTTTTTCATATATATATATTTTTTTATTGTAATTATTGAATTATTATTTTCGTAGTTAAATTTTTTTTACAACCAGAGGTTAATAATTATTAATACACCAATACATTTAAATAGAAAAAAAAGTTGAAGACTGATTCGGACCGATGTGCCTTCTCCCTTGTAAGATCCAAATATTTCGTTAATTAAAATTTTATTTGGCTATAACTCTGGAACCAATGAAAATAAATATCACTTACGATAAATCGTTGAAAAACTCTCAATGAGGGCTTATTACTGCAGAAAGTCCAAATTTTTTTGGACATTTTCGGTACAATCGATTGCAATCAAAAGGGAGAGTGCACCACTAGATGTTACAACAGTCCTAAATCTAAAATTTCAACATCCTACGGCCAACTGTTTTGAGTTATGAGATATGTACAGACGTCGCGCCAAAAAATAGTCAAGATGGATTCAGGGATGGTCAAAATGGATATTTCCGTTAAAATCTGAAAATCGAAATTTTTCGCGATCACAATAGTTCCTTTAGTACGTACAAGGAACTAAAAACGAAGTGTGACACACTCGTTAGTGATGATTTTATACTATAAAAATCAGTGTTTAATAATTATTCTAATAACCACGTACTACCTCTTTCTTTATTTATCAAATCATCTACTAACTGATAAACCTATATCTTCTTCTCAATTTATAAAAGGCTTATTGATATTGTTAGTGTGTAGATTATGGGTTTATTATGTGTTAATTCGCGATTTAGAACGATTAATGAAATACGATTTAATAATCGCTGATGTTTATCATTTTGATGAGTAGTTAAACGATAGTTTCGAAAAAAAAATAGGCGATAAGATACTGAATGGGAAACGAAGCTACTACGAGTAATTTGCTTGTGTAGCCGAAAAACATACTGGTTCTAGAGAAAACAACCTGCGCATCGTGGCTGAAGTGTAAAACGTATTTCCGTCCATTAATGGTAATAATATAAAACTAAATATTTACAAATAATATAATACATCATATGCTACAGGCTTAGTAGAGAAGTAATTAAAAAATTCCATTTCATACACTTTTTTTAATGATAATTTTTGATCGGCAGCTGCTCAATGCGCAATTAAAATGAATTTCTCAATTTCCAGACAATAAGACATTAAATTAAAAAAAAAAAATAAAGACACCTAAACCACATTAAAAAAACATTTTAAATTCAAAGACACAATTTTTTTGTTTGCTTATAAAATTAAATACTTCAAATAATAATGAATATTAATGAAATTAAATATAGAACAAGACAATAAAATTGAAGTAGAATTGTGCATTCACTTTTTTAATAAATAAAACTTTTTTTTTTAAATAATCACCGCGCACTACTATATTATATTGTGCAATTCGACTTCGAAATGAGTTTATCGATAATTTTTTGGAAAGGGAAGAAGAAGAACATTGAAAATATCAATTTTCTACATCAGTTACGAGTTATTACTATGAAGAAGTTTTTAAATTTAGTAAATTTCAGTTCATTTAAAAAATTTCATTTTTTTTTAAATTTACAACTATATCTCTAAACAAATACAAATTTCATTAAAATAAGATTAATAAACAAAATGAATGTAAGAAGAACATGTTATAATAATGGGGAAAAATCCAGATATATCAATCTATTTTTCACAAATCTCGATTAACTCCGAAAGAACGATTATAATTAACACACGGTACTGAGCGACCAGATACTGCGAACCGCTTGAGCAGTTAAAAAATACCTTTACCTACAACGAACATTTTGGTGAAACAGACAAGAAAAGCAAACAGGAAGTTCAAGATGAATTCTAATGGCCTTTAATTAGAATGTATGAGACATGAAGAATGAATGATATGTTAATATACACATAGACGAAATTTTACAATTTCAAACGCGTTCACGTACAACAAAACAACGTATTAGCATCAGAATACAACTGTAATTAACATCTCATATCATTAACTATTAAAGAAACAGCTAAAAGTCTGAACAAAATCCTATTTTAAAAATCTATTAACAAATAATATAATAGAATTTTACTAAAATATAAAACAATTTTAGTTTTCTTAAAAGAGAAGAGTTCATTTTACATCAAAATGTAACGAAAGACCTAAACACTTCTAATATATTTTACAGACATAAACTAAAATAATTATGGAAAATAAAAACTAAGAAATACTGTAAAATTAGAAATGTATTTTATTCTAACATAATTCAAATTCCACACACTTTGATATAATTATATTCTCTACTTTTACAAGTTAAAACGAAAATTGATAATTACCGTATCTTGAAAAGTTTAATACGTTTTAGTATAGCAAGCCTAACTGACCGGGGTTCCTACGATAGTTAACCAAACAGTTACAAGGTTTTCTTTTTTTAAGTGTATTCTAATTTTTTAAATTTACGATTTTTTAATAATTTGTTTTTACATAACCTCTACATTATACTTTTTATTATATTTAGACAGTATTGGAATGACAGGCAGAGGTGAAATCTTTCTCGCGTTCGTTTATACCTGAAGTATGCAGACAACTTACCAATTTTGATGAAGGTAGTTTCGCATACAGCTGTTAAACTCGGGTAAAATCATATACTAATTAATCTAGTTATTTGCCACATTTCATCTTCTTTTAAAAAGCAAACATCATTTTTTTACGTGCAACTTTTCCCCTTCTGAGGATTATAAATGTTACTGGACGAACAGGAACATTAGTATGTACGAGGGTGGTCTGAAAAGTTTCCGACCTCAACATGAAGATAGCAGCACTCGAATTTCGTTGTTCATCTGT
>JAAAKQ030122054.1:0-13754 GCA_010016005.3 Zanna intricata | reverse complement strand
CGGATGGTTTATAAGTGTTATCGTGATATCCTATCGCGGGCCCAGCGTCTTCTGCTCTTGGCGGTCATTGGCGGTTATAGGATAATCTCGGGGAGACAGTCTCTGTGATAGCTGGTGTTAAGCCGTTGGACTTGCTTGCTATTGAGGCAAGGAGCGGTATGTTGCCAAGAAAGCTGATCTTCTAACCTCGGTCCGATTGCATGGAATGGAGGACCAGTAATTCATTGCGTGGCAGGCGCGATGGGATGAGTCCATTAAGGGTCGGTATACCCACGACTTGTTTCCGGAGGTTATTAGTTTATGCGCCAATAAGTGGGTATCCTCCAATCAGCACATAACGCAGTTTCTTTCCGGGCATGGTGCTTTTCGGCATAGCTTGGCTTTGTTTCGTCTTGTGAGATCAGGATTTTTCCCGGAATGTAGGGTTCCGAACAGTGTTAGCCATGTGCTGTACGTCTTTCCCTGGTATGAGTTTGCTCGTGACAGAGTGGTTAAGAAACTTGAGAGGTTGCACTCGGGCCTAGATTTAAGGGTCAATTGGTAGACTTGGGCTGATGTTTGTGCGGGCGACTTTGGTGGTGTTGGGTCTGATGTGGGCTAAGATGTGGCGAGAAGAGAATGTCACGTGAATGTGGTTCTTTGGGAAGGATTAGCCTCCGTTCTGACCCTTTGTGAATGCATGTTGCATGTGTAATGTTGTTATAAAATTTCGATGCTGCGAGCAGCGTTTTGAGTGGGAATTTGATCTCCAATCGATTTGATCGTTGCGTATATGTTATTCAAAGTCACATGGGTAGTTAAATTGATTTAGGCGCGAGGTTTCGTGCTTCCGCCGCTGCGGTTATATAGTTTTAGGGCAACGTGTAGGTCGACCTAAGCCTACGGCGAGGACGATTACTGCTGAGGTATCTTACTCTGATGCTAAATGTCGACCGCGGAATTTGCATCGGAGGCATCCCGACCGAGGCCTGGCTGATGACTGAGATATGTAATGAGTACGAAGGTCAATAAGATGACTCCCGGTAAAGCCCCTCAGGGCTAAGAACGGGAGTGGTGATGCGACGACCGGAATCGTCACTTGGTAGATGTCTTCCCCAACGGGGGTTGGGATGTGTGAACAAAAGATATCACAATATAAGAGAAATATGAGGAAAACCAGTAAATTATGAATACCAGTCAATGTGTTGTTAGCTAAGTTACTTCATTGAAGATAAGGAAATGAGATGCTGATTGAATCATCTATTTTTTCCTCCTTATCTTAGGTTCCAATATATGGTTACTCCTTTAGAGAATAATTCAGAAATGACTTCTCTTCAGCACATTTAAGTAGTAGATTATCTACTTGACACATACCTCTCTTGAACTACCCCTTAAAAATAATTAAGGGCTTTGTGAGGGGTATATAGACTCCTAATTCTACCACTTGAGCAACTTTCTGTTGATCTTTAACGTCTTTAAGCAGACTGAAAGCTGTTTTTTAATCTCTTTTATCAAGCGTGATGCTTGCAGCTACTTCTTTGTAATAGAGAAAGAGAAATTTTTAAATAGAATCATTTTATTTCTTCAAAATAACAGAAACTTAGGTTATGGACCTTCTGCATTGATATTGTTTCAAAGTGTTTCAACACTGAAAAAAAGTTTTCTGTCATCAGTCATACAAATTCCATGAATACTTACAAACTGGATATTACTACATCAGAGCACACACTTACTGTGATAGGGCTGTATGAAACTCTCCATCACTAGTGAATCTAACATGGAGCCTTCACAGGTGCGATTATTATATCACTGAGTTACAGTGTGTTTCATAAGAAGTTGCACCCTCACATAACTCGACCACATAAGCCGTCAAAAAAAACACTATCCTGGAATTAAGTCACAAATTGAGAAGGCATTGGCTAATCATGTAATGGAGCAAAGGTACAAATTATATGCAAGCATTGGTAATTTCCTGCATGAAGACTAAATAGTTAGTGACATTTTGCTGAGTTATTTTCATTGTAGAAGAAGCCCATTTCTGTTGATTTTTTTTTTTTTTTATTGAAAGGCGAAAAACGCTATTGCGTTATCATCATCTGGAAAACCAAATACCTTACTTATGAACCGAACACCAATAACCACCGAATTCCTTACTTACGACTAATATCACAATAGAGAAGAAAAAATATAGAGATACAAAAAATAAATAAATCTGTTATACAAAAAAGCAACTAAAACTTAAAATTAATATCACTGATAACTTAATTCTAATATCACAGATAGAATCCTAACATGAAAATAAATTTATTTAAAATGAAAAGATAGAAAAAAAAAAAAATAACATTTAATAACATGAAGTGTGTAAAGGGCTTCTCACGGATAAAACAATTAAATTTCTAAGTTTTAAACTACAAAGAATATAATGAAATAGTGATTAAAAAATTTTTTTCTCAAATATAAAAATACAACAGAAATAACAAGAACGTAATATACAATTTTGTGAAACATAATAATATTTCGTAGGAATAACAGCGCATTATGTAAAACTTTATTATCATTGCCCAGGATTTGGCGGATATTTCTGGGCAGTTTGAATTTACGACGCAACGCCGAATAACGTACACAATCCACAAGTATGTGGCGACAGTCATGCGGCAGCTGCATCGTGCACATAGCGGTACGCGACCTCCTGACATCAGGTAATCGTCCATAACTCTGGTATGTCCTAATCGCAATCACAAAGGACCACTTCCTCACAACAGATTTCTCTGCATGAGAAGTCCCATGGCAATACACAGTCTTTGATGAGTCAGAGTTTGTTATCTACGGTACCATCCACTCACCATGTCACCTTCACCGAAGAGACTGTTTTATACAGTTAATAAAATCAGAAGTAGTAACACGAGTGGTGAAAGGAAGATGATTGCATGCATCAGCTTTAGCAGCGGAATCTGCACTTTCGTTACCTGAATTTCCTACGTGGCTAGGAATCCAACAGAAACTCACTTGTGTGTTGCGGTGATTCAACTCTTCGATTGCATTAAAGATTTCAGTGACCAAAGGGTTTTTAAAGTATAAATCTTCTACAGATTAAAGTGCACTACACGAGTCGCTACAAATAAGGATATGACGGTATTTTGGATTAACGATAGATATTCAATGCCTTATTGATAACGTGCAGTAAGAATACCTGTAATTTTAGGCAGATCGAACATATATGTTGTTCTACCGTTGACAACAAATGCGCAACCAACGGTATCTTCCTGTTTAGATCCATCTGTGTATGTTATTGCATCAGGGTTTATATTGGAAACAATATGGTTAAAACATTGCTGAAAGAAGACAGGTAGTGTTGATTTATTCTTGTATATGGTAAATCAAAAATAAAATTTATAGGGCCGATTCTCCACGGAAGATATGAACAGGAATTCGCTGGAGAAACGGAAGGTACTTCAACGTTTGAAAGCTGTAGTAACCGTCTGGCACGTACACCCTAGGTGCAGAATAATGTGGGTGGTCTTCATATCTTTTAAAATTAGGATTCAAGAATACTGCGGTAAAAGCCGTCTGATTCGGGTGCTCTTTATACGGGCGCAGTAAGATGCTCACATCTATCCCAAAGTGACGGTTCACCGCACTCGATAAGTATGCTACTAACAGGGCTTGATCAAAAAGCACCTGTAAGACGAAGAAAAGAATGATGTACGGAATCTAACATCTTCAACGTGGTATTTTTCGCTGAAGAGTAGACGTAATCTAAACTGAAATGAACTAAGGAATAATAAAAACGCAACATACACCAGCGCTCAGTTCCCCAATTTGTGTTGCTAAGGACCCGGAGCACATCAAAAGGTTTCGAACATTTTGCTTTTGATTCGTTGATATGTTTAACCCACGACTATCAAAAAATAAACCTAGAAATCTGTCATCAGAAGAGATAGAAATTAATTCTCTGTTGAGAAAACTTGCGGAATAAAGTGTCCAGCAACCGAGAAAAGACTACACATTCGTCTTTATAGACGAAGCGAAAACGGAAGTATTAGGACTATGGCAAACTAGAGAGCAAACAGGATTAAAGGCTGCATGGACGAAGAGACTGATAAATAACATAACGAGCTGGATTAACAGAACGCATGCATGAAATAAATTTTCATCTATCACAGGTTCTCAGTGGACACGGAAATTTCGAGGCGTATTTATACTGCATGAGCAGAAGAACATATCCAATTCCATGATTGCCACCTTGAGGACACGGTAGAGCACACCTTGTTATTGTGCCCTGAATAGGACGAAATCCGCCTGTAGGCTGGTGCGCGTGATCTGACGCCTGATAATCTTGTGGACTATATGCTAAGTTCCGAGAGTCATTGGCGGGCAATTGATAAACTGGCCAGAGATATACTGAAGGCTAAGGACGAAGAGGAACGCAGGAGGGGCTTCTGAGCCTTCTAAACGTTGTCTCTAGATCGCGACGAGTCCAGGCATCCGGCGGGGTGGATAGCCCCAGTAGTGAGGATCGTCACGTCTAGGTGTGTCAATCCCCCCCCCCAGCCGTCCTCCGTGGCGCGAGTGGTAGCGTCTCGGCCTTTCATTTCGGATGTCCCGGGTTCGAATCCCGGTCAGGCATGGCATTTTTCACACATGCTACAATTCATTCATCTCATCCTCTGAAGATATACTTAACTGTGGTTCTGGAGGTTAAACAAAAAAAAAAAAAAAAAAGGTGTGGCGATCCCAATCAGTATAGCGCCGCGGATGTTTAAAAATTAAAAGAGGCTATAGGACGGTTTCAGCTTTGGCGGCGAGAGTACTCGCTAGGGTGCTCCCCGTTGGACTCATCGCCAGACACAGGCTCGGGTTTATGAGGGAATGTCCAGAGGGGATTCGGCAGTCGTGCTGACAGAAGAATGGGAGCAAATGTGGGAGGCTTCTTCAGCTGCTGCCTGGACGAGGCGTCTCATCCCTGAAATGAGATGCCTCGATCAGCCCCTTTTTATAGAGGTTTATACCCCTACCTTTCGCTTAGTTCCTCTCTGGACATAGGGCGTTCAACGACTACCTTTACTGCTATATATTCCATTGAAGCATGGTAAATTAATTGGCTGCAAAACTTGTAATTGATTAGTTAGAATTGGTTTAACATTAGCATTATTTGCTTCATTGGGTTTTACTGACATTTTATGTAATAATGATTTTAATTTACACTCTGTTACACAGATTATCTTCTGTTTGTATTCTGTCTTCAGTTATAATGGAAGAACCATCATCAATTTCTAGTTGAGATTGAATATCATCATATTTAGTTTGTAAGTCTAACAGATTTTTTAGTTTTATTTCCAAAGAATAGATTTTGTTTTTTGAAATATAAAATTATCTACAAAAGTATTAATACTCATAATTGATGCTTTAATTGCACCACATTTTCTAATAAATTCTTTCTTATCAGACATTTTAAATTTAAAATTAAACAGATTAGATTGAAAATATATTGTAATGTAATATATAGCAATAACAATTTAAGATATAAAAATAATAAGTAAAATATATAAGATAGATATATAGAAATAATTACGATAAATGTAGAGTCTTGCTGAAGTTGAATAATGTTCGTGATATATTAAAAATTATGTCCACAGGTTGTTGTAATTCAATATATCCTGACCATAAGGCACAAAAAAATATTGAAGAGTCACTGCTTCAATCCGGCCCGTAAGACCAAAAAATATGTAAAGATGATTTAGCTGTTTCAATCTGTCCCGGTTGAACCAAAAAATATGTAAAGTTGTAGAAATTGATAGAAAGACGTTGTTTGGATGCACGGAGAACCAATATGTAGTATATATTATGTATAGTAGCTGATGTGGTGTAGTCGTTTTTAAATGAATAAAGACCAGCTCTTGGTTAAACGATTATTTATTGTTTTAAACTGTAGTATATGTGTTGATGACGTTGGAAGGCATAATAGTGTAACATAGTATAACCTTGAATAGTATAATTTTCTTGAATATATTGCAATTAGCACTTATGAATAAGAAACTTGCGTAATAACATAAAAGACTTATAAATAATTGTACTTATGAGTAATACATTGTATGTTGCAACTAACATGTTTGAAATACTACAGGCACTGTCAAGGCGTCTGGTCTAGTACTGCCTGCTACCCGGTGTCTCTACTTCAACCGAATACAATTCATAATCGGATAGCAAGAACGAACCAACCATATCGGTGTCTAACCTTCAACGTTCTCAATGCATAGAACATAACAATATGAAAGGGGAACGTGTGAGGGTGCAACCAAAGATTATGAACGTCAATCCTCGTGCTTTTTTTATATCATGTAATAGCCACTCCCTCAACCTGGTGGTAAATTATATAGCCAAAAATTATATGGGCAAACAGAAGAAACCAACTTCTTTAATAATGTCCAAAGATTGAACTTATTTTTTTATTAATCAATTTTCAGATGGGCCATTTTTTTTAAAGTATGTTAAATAATTAACCTTAAAACTTCTCGGCGACACCAAGTGGGAAAGTCGAATTGATGCTATAAAGCCGCTGATGTATCAAATATATGACAAATTGCCTAGCATTTACAAGAACAAAGATATAGATAGTTCAATAAGAGATGAAGCATTTGAGCTACTTTAGCAATTAAAACAATTCAAATTTCTTTGTTCTGTCGTGATACTATATAAGTATTAAATCATGTCAATCTCATTAGTAAACTAATGGAGGGGAAATATAGCGATATTGCATAGGCAGTAAAACCTTTGGAAAGTTCCATCTTTTTTTTTAAGAATATGACATCGGAAAATACTTTAATACCATCCTTGTCAATGCAGATGAAATGGCACCCGAAATAGATGCAAATAAAAATTTTAAATCAATACCTAAACAACGAGCTTGTTGGCAAAAAAAACAATTTGATTATGAAAATCAGGATGAGCACGTAATCGATGCATAGGAAAAATACAAAATTGATTTCTTTTTCCACCTTTTTGACTGCAATCAATTATTTAGAAAAAGATTTTCTCAGCTGCAACATTACAATAGTTACTTCACATATGTGATGTTTTTTATATCACACATATAAACTAAACAATGTTAGTTCTATAATTTTGGTCAATTGTAAAGATTTGAAAAGCATTTCAACAGAAAGTCATTGGATATAAGCAGCCTGGAACTTTGTGATGAAATATCAGTGGTGGGTTCTCACTAGAAAAAGATTTACCTCCATCTTTACTTGGAGGAAGTAAATTTACTTTCATCTTTGGAGGTTTTGAAATTGATAACAAAGTTGAATGAGGCACCAAACCTGAGCGTTGTTCTAAGAATTTTACTAAGCCTTCCAATAAGTGTTGCATCTGGAGAACGTAGTTTTTCCAAACCAGAAATAAAGAATTATTTGCGAACAACATTTCAAACAAGATGTCAGATCTCGCTATATTAGGAATTGAGCGTAAACCCAATAACACACCTACCCGAAAAAAGTGTGCTTGGCGTTTTCTCGTACACCGGGACAATAGAAGCAATCAGAAAATGGCGTTTTCCCTATGGCACGGAGATAAGCGTGAAACTATCCGTGATGAGTTCAAACAGGTAACGTACTATTCCATTTCTCCATACCGCTGCTCTGTTCACGGTCTGACCAGAGGCACGAGCTTGTGGTACACCGTTTTCTGGTCTTGTGATGCCAGGTCTCTTGCCAGACGAGGAATGTGCGGGTTTCTCCCTGGCGATGATCTACCGATCTTCGCCTGCTCGCGGCCTGCGGTAGACCGCCTGACTCTTCTCTTGCCAGAAGAGCAATAGATATAACAGCGGTAACCACAAGAACGGTAGGCTCGGAACCCGTCCGATACGTGATAGCGACTTGCATCTGTTAGTCGCTATCACTTGTTCGTTGCATCTGCTAGAGAGTCGCTTCCGTTTCTCTCAAATCTTAGCGCCTTGGCCCTTACTTCCGGCCCGTATAATAGGACGGAATGCACCTTGGACATCAACAGTCGCCGTCTGCTGTCCTTCACCTATTAGCCTATTAGCCGATGAACGCTATGAGCCGGCTGAGGGCGGTTATGGCCTCGTCGCTTTGTCGGGACGGTTTTCGTAGCTGGACAAAGGATTTTCTGCCTTCAGCAACCGTAGGACTCCCTCCAGTACTCCATCGAGAATAGTGGGAAATTACCAAAATCTCACATAATCCACGTTGCTCCCGTCGTCTCAGCCAAAGACACTCTCGATACAATTCTCCCCTAATCTTCTTTATGTACCAGTATACGGATTGCTTCAGCTACCACGCCCCCACAACAGCTTCAGCGCTTGACCTCTCTCTCCAGCAGTGACGTTTCTAAGGGCTACTGTCCCTGAGGAAATCTTCTCTGGAATTTTTTTCGTCAATTTTATTAAGATTTTTTTTTCATCAGCCGAGGGAATCTCGAACGAATTAAAATAGTTTTAGCTTTTCAGTTTCGTTGCTTGCAGGGGGAAGGTTAGGCATGACCGTAACCTGTTTTTGTTGATGTTAAGCTGAGCAATTTTCCCCCTCCCGTCAGTGTAAACTTGGTTAAGGGTGACCTGGGAGAGAAGCTTGCTCTAGCGAAGCCTTGCGCCGTTCAACCTGAGTCAGTCGCTTTGGCCCTTGGCAAACAGAAATTTACCTTAGAAATTTTTTTTTAGCCTCCGGTATATCTTCAGAGGATGAGATGAATGAATTGCAGCATGTGTGAAAATGCCTTGGCTGATCGGGACCTCCGGATGAAAGGCCGAACGCTACCACTGGCGCCACGGAGGTCTGCAAACAGTGTACTTTAGGTCAAAGTGCTTCCTTGCTGGTACGTCCAAGTACTGGGATTTCATAGCGGATCAGATATTACCTGACTCCCCACCCGGGTTAAATCTGTGGGAGGTGGCTGAGTGGGGGAACCAAGGAAGGTTATGTATCCAGGGCATGCTGAATTGCCTATCCACCTGCACCTTGCAATATTTTGACTAGCCTTACTTTATATTTTTTTAAGGAAACATTTACTTTTACAATTTCCATGGGAAAGGGTACATATATAAAAACCCTCGTCTTAAAAGCCTTGTCTTCAAAATTGAAGCGAAGAAAAAGTGCTGATTTATGAATGTTGAAAAGATAGATTGAACTTAGTTTCAAACAAAGTGCGGTGTAGTGAGCTAATAAAATAATAATGATAAGAGGAAAAAATTGGATTTAACTAAGATCAGTCCTGTTGTGATAGTTCGAGGATCACGGAAACTGCAGGAGGACCAGTATAGAAGACTAGAAATTCTCTACTATGGGACTGTTTGTTTGAACAAACAATGATGTAAAATTGTCACGGCTACTCAAACCCAAGAAAACTGGATTCATATTCATTGAGGTTGTGCAGCATAATACGCTAAATACCTCTAACAGTGTAGCTGTTTGCAGGAACTTGTTGAACTGTACAAAATAGGAAATCGTCTAAGAACTTCATGAACAAGGAGTTGCACTGTGTCTATGATTGGACTCAAAACACAATGTAGAAGTTGTATCCTCTGTGTCACAGGTACTAACTTTTAATAAACTCAAGTGTCCCAAGGAAATAAAAAACTGGCATCCATAAATTGGAAGTTCCTCAGTTCATTCCGACTCCATTGTGGAGTTTTGTATCTCAGAGAATTTTTTTTTTGTGCGAAAAACGTTCGAACGTTATCATCGCCTGGAATGAATAATGTAATAAAAACAAAATATATAATAAAAACATACAAACATATAATAACAAAACAAATAACGGAAAAAAATGAATAATTGAAAAAATTTAAATACTGAACAATAATAGCAGTACAATTAGAAAATAATCGTAAATCTTTATGAATAATCTTTCATAGAACTCCAGTGTAAATGAACAGGGTTAATTTCCTTGAAGATGATTATAAATGTTCCTCACAGAAAAAATACTTTCAAACGGAATCTCCTGGGACAGAATATGTCACGAAGTAAACAAAAGCAAAATACTAAAATCAAAATAAAAACTAAAATAAAATAAAGATAAAATAAATACTAAAATCATAATCATAATGAACAAATGAATAATAAGTAAATGTTAAATAAGTACAAAATGAACTTGAAACGGAATCTTCTGGTCATCCCAATCGATAAATTTTCCGATACAGATGTTCATCACAGAGAAAATACATTTAACAAAGTGTCGAAATAATGCATGTTTGGCGGTGAAATATTTTATAATCATATCTTTTGTGCACAAGATTATTCCTAATCATCAAAAATAATTTAAATTACTGCATCGCGTTACTGTAATATATATATAATAATATTTATAATATATATATTTGTAAATTATTTGTTTAGAAGCCTCTTTCTATTTTTAATACATAGTTATATTTAGATATTCACAAGTAAAATATTAATAAAACACAATAATACATTATTACGGCGAAATATTTTATGATCATATCTCGTTATAATCATTATCCAAATTGTTCTAAATCAGTAATGCCAACGGTCAGAACAACTATAAACAAAAAAGGATAAAAGTCTTACCTCTGAGCAAACTTCCTTCAGGAAAGCTATATAAAGTTAAACTTAACAAAAATGACCATTATTTAATATATGTTATTTTTCTATATAATATACATTTTGTTTGTAAACAAATTAAGAAATTACTGCAATTCGAATGAAATCACACATCTCTCCGAATGAAATTGGTCACTAAAACAATGTTTAATACGTCATATCTCCCGCTAAATAACAACTTTTTCTCTCCCCCCCCCCCCCCCAAAAAAAAAACGACAAATAGAATTCAATAACTCTTTCCCAACCCCCACCCCCAGGCAACGTACACATGCCTTCTTTCTCGCTCCCCTCTCTAATCATGTGACGCATCAGCCAATTACGACAAACAGAAAAAGGGAGAAAGATGTTTCCCTAGGAGAATTCGGAGGTGATTAACGCTGGTAATTTTTAAAACTTATGGCTTTGGAAAAAAAAAATTTTTAACGAATTTCTCGTCGGATTTGAACAATTTTTCTTTTATTTGAAAGCCAGTTGTTGAGGGTATTTTTTGAAGAAAAAAAATCGGTTTTGTATGACAGGTAGAAAAGCTTTTACCGCAATTTAAAAAAAGACTTGTCGGGAAAATAGGACTATCAACAATTTTAGTACGGAACTTGGCTGAAAAAGGCGAAACTGAATAACGAAAGATCTACTTTGAAAATCGAAAAACTCGCTTCGAGGCGTTTCGACTCCAGTCCTGGGCCACCTTCGTACCTGTAGGTGCAGAGGTCCTGTGCTGTACCGCACATAGACAGACACACTGAAACTGCTTTTTACATATAGATAAATTACTGGAGTAGTGCCTTGAAAGTTATGTGGTCATTAGTAAATAAAATTAGATTGTTTTACTGTGTTTTTAGGATGTTTTTCAGAAAATTTTCTAATTCAGAAACTTCGTTATGATTTTTTCTCGTTTTGTTTTGGCAATTTTGCGCTCCTTGATTTTTTACTCCATGCCACAGATTAACGGAGTGTTTGTCCCGCCCTCGTCAAGATGAAGCTGGTAGAATCTTGGATAAAGAAATAGTTTGCTGGGGTTAATCTTAAGAGTAGTCAGATGTTCCTACCTTCCACATGTTAATTTTTCCATTTTTCGGTACATTTTTCTCAAAAACCAATAAAGATAATGTTTGTGTTATATTTCCTTGATCAGTAACACTTCCTGGAAGGTTACTGCACAGGAAATTAAATTTTAATTTTTTTGTGTTTGGTTTTAGATTTTTTTTTTTTAATTCAAAACATCAAAATTTTTTTTAATTTATAAAATATTGAAGAATAAGTTATATGAATATTGCCTTAAAGTTAGAGCTTTGAATGACAAAACACAACAAGAATCATTGAAACATCTTAAACTGTTTTATAAAGACATGTACCACAAGTTCAAAAAACATAAATTTCAAATAAGTGCATTTATACTTTTAATGCATTCCAGCTAGATATAATGGGATGTCTGGATCCTCTTGATCTTCATAGATGTCCTCCAGTCTCTTTTTAGCAGCTGTCAGCTTCTGTCGACACGTTTTCTCCAATTCGTCGATGGAGATTTCTCCATCGAGAATTTTCTGATACGCGTCTCTTCGAGTACTTTGATGGTTTTAAAACAATTTTGTACAGGGGTAACACTTAGCTATTTAAAATCTCATTTTTACAATGTTCCTTTACTAAAACAAGCAGCAGCTTCATAAACTCCAAATTCCAGTGTTTCCTTCATCACAAATTTAGATTTCGGAAGCTTTGACAAATTATGTTATTCATTGACTCGCCAGGATTTTAAGTTTTACCGTGTAAAATTTTTTCTAGGATGGTTTTTATTTGAAAGAATTAAAAAAATTGTTTTAATTTTTCCATTACGAGAGGTTCAACATGAGTGTCGTCATATTTTTGTTTATTTTGTTCTGCTTTTCTAAATTTGCACTACGTATATGCGAAAGTACTTTGCCCAAATAGCAAATCTAATATCTTCTAAACTTGTAACATTTCCACAGATTTCTAATCCGTAATAAAGCTGCGTGTCATTAATAAGTGAGAGTATTTGGCGTTCTTTACCTCCAGTTGCTTTATCATCCGGAAGCTTTGTCTTTCCCATTTTCTTTTTCAAGAGTCTTAAACGAGCCACTAAACAGTGAACTGTATACGCAAAACAGCTGGCTTAGTGAAGTAGATACAATCTAACCTATAAATACTTTCGGCCTCCGTGGTGCATGTGATGGCGTCTCGGTCTTTCATCCGGAAGTCCCGGGTTCGAATCTCGGTCAGGCATTGCATTTTCACACGCTAAAAATCATTCATATCATCCTCTGAAGCAATAACTAACGGTGGTCCGGGAGGTTCGAAAAAAAAGTATAAAAATGCCAACTTTGTAAAACAAAAACTGCTATGAAATTAAGTTAGGTGCAAAAAAAATTTATAACGCGTTTCCTTTAGGCTAAATTGTACAAAATGTGGGGGTGCACGTCTTTATATAAATTACTGTAATTTTGTAAATATTTGGCAGAATTAAACAAAGTTTTACAACAAAATATTCATAAAACTACAAGGAATAGAATAATATATATTAAAAAAAAACAATCGCGGGACTGGCCAACAGAAGTGAAAACTTAAAACAATGAGTACCGATCATTGGTTAATAATTATATTTGATTCTATTGCTGATTGTAATGTATGTGATTTATTCATTTAAAAGGACTTAATAGACTACTTAAGAAATCTATTTATAACATGTTGTAATGGTTAATGAAATAATCTGATAATAAAAATTAAATTGGTTTTCTTTATTAAATAAATATTAAAAATCAATTATTTTAAAATTAATTTTATATAAACAACTTAACAAACACTTCAATACTTACAGGTATACACAACCACACCTACAAAGCAACGTGCTCTGGATAACTACAACAGTCTTTCTATACTGTATTAATGTATACGTATATACGTACTGTTATGCAGAAAGAGAGAAAAAAGCAGGAGAAAAAAAGAAAAATGGAATCAACGTCTTTCTTTAGTGTATAATGATATACGTATGGATATTAATAAACGTATATACGCATTTTTTTTTTGTCGTCAGTCATTTTGACTGGGTTGATGCACCTCCCCAAGATTCCCTATCTAGTGCCAGTCGTTTCATTTGAGTATACCTCCCACATCCTACATCCCTAACAATTTGTTTTACATATTCCAACCGTTGTCTGCCTGCACAATTTTTCCCATCTACCTGTC
>JAAAKQ030122043.1:0-13754 GCA_010016005.3 Zanna intricata | reverse complement strand
TCTCTTGTTCCTATACTTTTCCTGAAACCAAATTGGTCTTCTCCTAGCACTTCTTCCACTCTCCTCTCAATTCTTCTCTACAGAATTCTAGTTAAGATTTTGACGCATGAGTAGTTAAGCTAATTGTTCTGTATTCTTCACATTTATTTGCTCCTGCTTTCTTTGGAATCAAGATCTTAATAAGAGACCAAATCAATTTAAAAACAAATATCTATATACAGAGTACACTAATACAGTTATCAGAAATACATATTTGACGTAAAAAAAAATCAAATTTGTTTTTGGTGATGTTAATAAAGAGTAAAAACAAAATTTACTGTTAAAAATTGCTATTACAAAATTTAGAAAACTGAAATATATACAACGATTGTAAAATAAAAATAAATAAATAAATAATAATTATTTAAATAATACAATAACAGAAATACAATAAATTATTTGAAAAATTATTATTTCAAAGTTGGCAATAAAGTAATAACTGATCAACCATGCACAATGATGTATTAATATTTAAATCATTCTGTAAGATTATATCGGATTTTGTGAACTGTGTTGTTAAGTACTTTACTCCTAAATACTTGTTACAAATGTTAATCTTGTTACAAATGTTAATTTCCACCTTACTGTGTAAAATATTCAGTTTTATTGTTGGATTATTTGGTGAATAATCAAAAATGAAAAAGAAACAATCATACAGGAAAAGGAAATATAACAAGAAGAAATATATGTAAAAAAAAACGACAAGATAATACATATAAAGAAGAAGAAAATTTTAAAACCAAAGAAAGAATAAAAGATTGAGAGAAGGTGATAAATATAAAGCGGAAGAAAATATTAAAACAAAAAAAAAAAATAGAATGATCAAGAGGATATATTTAAAGAGGATGAAAATATTAAAACTATAGAAAGAATAAAAATATTAAGAGAACATGATAAATTTAAAGTGGAATAAAATGTTAAAACCAAAGGAAGAATAAAAAGATTAAGCGAAGGTGATAAATATAAAGAGGAAGAAAAGTTAAGACCGTTAACCTGTAGTTGCTCTAAAGTTTCATACATAATTACTGAACTACTTTGATATTTTAAAGTTATTAAGTTTAATTTTTATATTTTTTTTAATGTTTAGCTGCAACAAACTAAGTTAATTTTAATACATTTATGTCACTAATTTTTTCTTCTGCATAATAATTAATAAATTTATTTATTTATCATTATCTTTTGTCTTTTCTTTGTTTCAGGAAACACAAGAAAGTACATCAAATACTGGCGAGCTTCTGGTATGTTTGTTGTACAATGAAAATGTTCATCGACTTACAGTCTCTGTAATAGAAGCTCGTCGCCTTAAAGTAAGACCTATACTTGCATATCACTTTATATTTCTTACTTATTTCAAATACAAACTATACTCGAACGAAAAAGAATTACTTCTTCATTTTTTAAATAAGATAAATATCGTGTAATCTTACTAATTCCAGTGCTAAGTAATAGGGAAAAATTAGTTATAACAATTCTGATTTTGGTTTTGAGACTGGTTGCTTGACTTCCATAATCATTCTGCGTATCATATTAAAGACTTACTGACTGATTTCAAATAAATATAAATAAAAATTATTGAAAATGAAAAAAAAAATAGTTTGTAGTAATTTAAATAATATGAAAAATAAATAAAATTACTTTAACACAGATAATTGATGTTCCAAAAAATGCAGAGAAAAGAATTACTGAAAATTTCTATTCTTAGTTTAGTTATTCTTGTGCAGAGAAAACGTTCTTGTTGTCTCCTTTTTTATTTTTAATCCTATCAATAGAATATATATTTTTGTTTTAAACTAAATAATTGAAATACAAACTCTAATCTTCATCCTTGAGCATGTCTTTTATTTACGTTCTAGGCTTTCCATTCTTACATCTTTTCTCCATTATTCTTACTGCCTCAACTTCTGATGATAAGGTTTCTGAGGCATGAGAAATGCCATCATCCTTTCAGATACAAGTGATGTTCTATGGCTAACATCAGGCGATGACGTCGTAGACGGTACGGTTACCATAGCAGTTATCGAGTCTAAACTTGATTTATTTGCTAGCGCTACGTCTCGGCAATTGTAGAACTTGACTCAATCTCCAGGGGCACACTTGGAATGGCTGATGTACTCGCCCTCGCCTTACGTATCCTCTGGGCTTTTGGAGGTCCCATAGGTGCATGTTCTAAAGCGTTATCTAAGAAATTACAAAATTTACAAAAAAAAATCAGCCTTATCTGGGTAAATATCCATGTATTTCATTAGAACTTGTTTAACAATTTCATTAGAACATGTTCAATAGAACTTGCTTTTAAATGGAATTCATATTCAACTTTTCCGCTATAATAGAAATGAAAATATTGTGTACAGTGGGGAGAAATGTTATAGGTCTGTACTTCAGTATTTCCTTGCCATAGGTGGGACCGGCGTCTTCCAGATAAGTTACCTTATCCAATAAGTGAAGAAATTTACTTATTGTTAGGAGCCAACTCAGGATCCCGCCGTAACTCTAGATGTAATATTGAAAGATGCATGTGGCTACATGAAAATATTTCCACCAATAATTTGGACCTTATCTATGTTAATCCATAAACCCTCAAATTCAGTGTTCTTTTCAATATAGCTAGCATCTCCTCAGGTTCTACATTGGCAACACATTAAGTAGATTTTTCAGATTTTCTTTCTCAGCACTAGTCAACTCGCGCTACTTTTATGCTGTACAGATCGACCATATATTCCCACACACGTCTCACACTTTCTTCTTTGTGTATTAAGTGTTGAGCATAATTTCCTTCACATTATCAGCTCGGCACTGAATCATTCCGTAAAACTGTTTTTCACTGGCGTTGAACATCCTATTTTCCATCCTTCATTGGTTGCTTTTTCTTTCCTTGTACCTCGTATTCGAGCGGCTAGGATCGACTATAGGTGGGAGTACGGCAAGGATTGGCCGTAGGGCCGTTACCCTTAAGTCGAGTTGAAGTATAACTTCTGCTTAAGCCTAACATTAACCTTCACCAGCGTGTTATCTTCTGTAGTCTTAAATATGTAACCCACTAGGTTGATCTAGTGATGATCTCGTCATTGCAAATCAGCTGATTTCGAAGTCGAGAGTTCTAAGGTCAAACGCTAGTAAAGACAGCTACTTTTATACGAATTTGAATACTAGTACGTGGATACCGGTGTTCTATGGTGGTTGGGTTTCAATGAACCACACAACTTAGGAATGGTGATCTGAGACTGTACAAGACTACCGGAACCATCGGTAGTCTTGTCTTATCACCTCCGACGGTGGTTCCGGAAGGAAAACAAAAAAATAAAGACTTAAACATCTTTTTTTTTCTAATTGCTTCATCAGTCACTCTCTATGAAAGATTGTCTTTAATGAATCGCATTAAGATTCCACTGTTTTTCTGAAGCTCCTTTATTTTATTCTTCAGTCACTTTTGCCAAATTGGGATTGAGTTTCTTGCGTGATTTACAGGCCGGTGAAGCTAAGATTTTCTGGTTGTGAAGCCTGAGTACAGAAACCGACCCAGCATAAACTGATGCTTGCACCTTCTGCTAATGTGTTGATATCAATCATTCTTGTTCCCATTCTATTATCTATTTTCCAATTATTGACTTTGTATTCCGATTAAATTTCAACCGTGCAAGTTACGGGCGCGTCATGGGATCCATTCTGTCATACAATATATTCGAATCCTTAAATATACCTTCTTCCTCGATAATCTCTTCACGTGCAAAAATTATTTCATTGCGTAGAAGTACATCCTACCAACGTTACTCGATATCTCCAGATCCAACAAGACTTCCCCCTTTATTTCATCCATCCTGAAACAGTCATTTTAAGTCTGTATTGTTCTCTAATATTGTGGACTGTTAATGGACAAGCTCTGGCAATCTATTGATCACCATTTTATGCATTTCCTTAATATATGATAAATCAGTTGTTCCTAATGGGGTTATTACTAAAAAATACTGAACAATACAGTCATTAATTTCCTGGATCCATTTTGTTCGATTTCTCCTGTCTTGCGTTGTGAGCAGAGACTGGGGAGCATTTGCGACACTAAAGTTAGAGTAATGCATTTCCAGTTCTAATGGTGCCATTAGGTGGGACGCACCGCTCGCTCCCTCATTTCCCATGTCGTACGAATAATCATGATGGCTCTGAAGGATACTCGGTCCCGTGCACTCCTTTCATCCGGGTAATTTTTAATTAATCGACTTTGCTCCATCGTAAAAAAAATTACGATGCAGGATACGTACCTGCGAGCAGGCCTTTGATAGCCGCACGGTACGCGCCCATTGTAAGAATAGACACGTCCAGATTTGTGTTTCTATTTTGGTCTGTCGGTAGTATTTTATTTCCCAATCCACCACCTGGAGACGCGCCCGATGGGGAACAGACAACATCCTCAATAATGATCATTATTATTATTATTATTATACGGAGTAATGTTTCTAGCATAATTTATTTTGTTTAATAATTATATTTAAAAAAAAAACTATTTTGTTGTTTTTATGATAACATAGTAAGAATTACTTGGTTTTACACTAACAACTCTTATTTGATTATTTTATATAGGCGTTTTCTTCAAATCGTTGTACGGTTCAAATTATAAAACATTGCAAAGTTATTTAATTGAAATTAAAATTCCCATTTGTTACATTTGACAAATTTTTGTTATTTTCATATTTATCATAAATAATTCCATAACTCCCACACATCTCAAGGCCTCTAATCAACCAGTCTGAAGAAAATTATTATATGTTTGTTCCGATTTAAAACTATGTTACTCAAACACTAAACACTGCAGATGACTTTAATATGATTTCTCATTCCTATATTATACTCCATGAAAAGTAAATTTAAAATAAAAAGCTTAATTTCTTAATTATAATATTTATCGATTATTTTTATAGGTAATATAAAGGCGTAATTATTTATTAAAATAATCAGTAATATATTTAATAATCTATTCATAAATTTTAATTTTTTAAATATTTAATAGCTTTCCGGGTTCTAGTTTTCTTCATTTACTTCTAGCCAGCTACGTTCCTTATTCATATAAGAGAGGATCTGTTTCTAGTTTCTCCCTTAGATAACCTACAAGGATGCATCGGTAATTATAACCTAGGAATGTAATAGTAGCTGGGAAACTGTATCAAACTACCGGTAGCTTTTCGTAATATTCGTATCTCAGTAGTTAATGCTGACCGATCAACATTCCGTACGAAAAGGCTAACCTACTGCGTCATCTTAAAACAATCAATACAAATGCGTGACAGTGATTAAAAGATAGATACATTCAGCTCGGAAATAACTTTCTGTTGTTAATTCTCTTTTTAAAATGTTGAGCCATTCTTTCTGTATCCATTGCAGAATTTTCTTTGTTTATCTTCTGAGTTAATTCAGATTGTGTTTTAGCTAACAATATTAAAATACTGCTGGTTTATATTCCGCCTCCATGCTCCAACGATTTTAAAGGATAATATTATTAAAATCATAATATATTAGCTTAATTTATCTTAATTCTTTTTGTATTTTCAGAACATCCCAAAACATTGTTTGATCGCAGTCTAACTTTTTCTTTTAGCTAAAACATACTTTAAAGCAAATACAGATTGATGATTTAATGTAATTCAATCTCTTACAAAAAATAGTTGTAATCAACAGAATATGTTGAGATATTCGGCATAAATAAAAAAACAAAAAATAAAGAAAGAAAACAATAATAACAGAGGATCAAGTCGAATTCCAATTTAGATCCGTTTTATGGTTGATAATCTTACATTTTTGTGTAATAGGACTTTATTGGACGGTTTATAATAGCAGTGGGCTGAATTATTTGGCTAAAATATAACGAGTTATGTTAAAATTTTTGGGCATTTGGGGGAAAAACTCACATGCATAAAATGAGTTTTTTTTAGAAAAGCTGTTAGTTTTAACAACGTTTAGGAAGAGTTTACTTTAAAATATTTTTTTCGTCAGTTTAATTAAGAAGAAATCTTAATCAAAAGAGATAAAGATTTTCAAATAATATTCATTTCTTTGAAAAAAATTTATTTTCATTTCAGATAAATATTCTTTGAAAATCTTTATCTCTACATTACCAAAGTAAATAAATTCTGAAATATTTCTCAGTTAAATAACAGTTTTCCTCATTTTTATAATGATGATTTCTGCAGGGAAATTATTTTTATTGGATCGAATAAATCTCTGCAACATCAAAATCACTGTACAGATTTCATAAAAAAAGGATTAAACTGGTTTCTTCAATTTCATAAATAATCCTTTGTACCTGAAACGTTTATAATATTGAGTAATACTATTTATACTATTGCTGAGTTAACGATATCCTGCAAAGTCTGAGATGAAATATTATGCAAGACGAAAATTGCAACCATAAAAAAATATAAATACATTATTGTATATGTAATAATAATAGGATTAGAAAAATAATCTTTCATTTGAATAATCAATAAATATTATACTTGTTATTTATACACTATGGTATTTATTGATAAACTAATATTGTATTAATTATTTAAAAATAAGTTAAAACTGAATGTTTGTAAATCAGAATATTTATCAAATTTGTCAAAAAATCAAACAAAACAATTAAAAGAATTTTTTTTTTCCGTAGGAGGAGAAAAAAATATCAGCCGCCGCCAGACCCACTCTGACGGCAGTGAGGGGCTCTCACCCGCTTAAATCCTCCCCTTCCAGTCACGTAGGTGCCAAAACTAACTCAGCGCCCGCGCGATCACTCGGGCTCTCTTCTATCCAATTCGAAATGACTGCGGGGTGTGTCCTGAGGAGGATTGTCAAACAGCGACTCTGGGGAAATCCCGCTGCCCATCCCAAAAGGCTGGCCCCCTCGATCACTCGCCTTCGGACTTCGTCCTCGGTTCATCCGTTGATCCATATTCTGTCGAATTCTCCTTCATAAGCCTTTTCACGTATTATTGTGGAGACCACTGTCACTACTTTATCCCATTGTCCTTGCTGCTAAGCATTACTCATATTATATTGCTCGCATCCACTATTCCTTGCTCCAACAGTCTGACTCTCAGATCTCGCCATCTTGAGCAGGAGAACACCGCATGTTCTGTGGTGTCCTCTTCCCAGCAATCATGATATTGGTTAGTAATTTTCTTACCCATCCGATGTAAGTAAGCACGAATACACCCGTGGCCAGACAGGAATTGGGTAAACTTGAAGTTAGTGACTTCATGGCTCCTCTTTGTCCAACTTCTGACATCTCTGGTGAACTCGTATATCCATCTATCCGTGGGTGTCGTTTGCTACCTTTCCACTCCATGTACAGCTAATGTACTGCTCACTTCCTGTTTCTACCGATCACAATGAGGATCCTCATCATAGCTTGCAAATCTACCGGAGGAACCCCACCGCCACTGATGGCATCTCTGCACATATGCTTCTGTATTCTGCGATCTGGAGGTTAAGTCTGCCTTGCAGCCTCATCAATCGGCTGATATTTTGAGCTCTGAAAACAGCTTCTGCCGAATCTGCACTCCGTATAAAACCATTGACGCATTTGCCAGCAGGCTCCTCTTCATGCACCTTGAGCCCCCTTTATTAGATACAATTCTACTCAATGTCTGAACCACTTTCTCGACCTTTCTAGCTGCCTCTTCCACATGTATGGAGAATTTTCAATTTCTGTCCAGCCACGTTCCCAGATATTTTGAGGCTGTACTGGGGTAGATTATAGTGTCGCCTACACAGAAACTTATATCACTCAGTCTCCACCGGCCGGTCATCAACATCACCTTCACCTTTTCCTCCTCGAGACGAAGACTATTGGTGGAAAGCCATCTCCTTACTACCCTGGCCACTTCCTGTCCGGTAGTCTTCAGTTCATCTTCAGTTTTTCCTACTAACACCAGGGCCAAATCGTCAGAATATGCCACCGGTGTGGTGCCTTTCGGATAGCTCTTCCTTAGCAATCCGTCAAAAGCTATGTTCCACAGGGTAGGACTTAATCCCTTTGGAACTTCTCTCTCCACAGTGAACTTCACCTCACCCTCCTCACACCTGCCTGCTACAAATCTACCCTTAAAATATTCTTGGATTACTCTTAACAATATACCGGGACTTGTCTAGCCCTAAGTTCGCAGAATATCGCATCCCACGGGATCTCGTAGAATGCGTTACCTTATATCTATTAGCATAACTGCAGCTAACTTTCTTTTCCTCCAGGTACCTTGGACTGCAGTCCGAACTATGCCCATTACACGCTCCAATGCATGTAACGTTGAACGACCGGCTGGAAAGTCATATTAATCCTCATCCAGCCCACCTATCGTCTCCATTCCTTTATTTATTCGTTTGAGAAGCATTTCTCGAACAATTCCGCCATGCAACTCAATAAGTAAAATTTTTTATATTTTACCGAGTGCCTCGTTATTCCGTTCTTTTTTTTAACATTACTAGCCTCGCAGCTCTCCATCCCTCGGATAGCCATTCATATTCTGTCACAATATTCATGGTTCGCAGTACTACATTGAGCGTGACCTCAGCCATGATTTTAACGACTTCGGTCGGATTCCGTCCGGCCCCGGTCTCCTCCCTCCAAAAATCCCTTCCCCTCGGGAACAACTCTCCTACACTTAAAAATATTATACGTAAATATGATTGTAATATTTCTTTAGACGTGTTTAAAAGATTTAATTTTTCTGTATTGAATTTGAAACTCTGCTCTTAATGAATCTATAAATATCCTTCAAGTTAATAATGTAAAGTTGTCTGTTGTAATTAAAATATTTTTATTGTAAATCAAAGGTTTAGAAGCGAATTGTTTTTGTTGTTTACATAAACTACTCTGGACATCATAATTACATTTACATAATTTATATATAATTTTAATGAACATTTTTTTATGTGAGGGGTATACTTAAAACTCTAATAATATATTATTAGAGTGCTTAAAATTATAACAATAAACATTTTTTTCTGAGTTTCAGATGTTTTTAATTAAAATTTAATGTTCATACAAATTAAGGCAGTTGTTGCATGCCTTAAGCATGATGGCATTTTTTATACCAAATAATTATTGAAATACTGAAAGCTTCATTGAAATATTGTTAACTTTTTTGCTGTATTGATGTTCGAATCGGTTATTAAAAGCGGGAATATTCTCTAAAGTTAGAGCTAAGGGTAAAATAGAAGCACTCTCTAGATGAATGGAGTGCCTGATGGCAAAAGTTTTTTAATGAAACTCTCTATTCTATACTTTTTTCACTTCATTACAATAACACAATAAGCTTCAAAAGTATGGTAATAAGCTATGTAAATGTGTGTAGATTTTTTTTCTTGTTAAAAGTTACTAGGTTATATAATGCCAATTTTTCATTTAATTTTGACAATAATTCATAAAAACATAAACTACGTTATAAATTTTATAAAAATACTCCTCTGGCTGTAGTAAGTTTAAAACAAAATTATTGTTAATATTTTTTGTGTAACTTTTAATAATGTTTATGTAGTTTATTGTGATTACAATTTAATTATAACTTTAAATTACCCTACCTTCGGTTTACATATTTCAATTGAAATTAAGCCGGCTTTTATTTCATTTTTGTTCTAAAACTTCGCTTACTTAACAGTTTTGTGAGTAAATCTAATTGTAAAAGATATTTGGTAAAGTGAATTTTACGAGAAAGAATAAATATTACCAAAGTATAAATGATTTTTAAACTTACTAAAATAAATTTTTTTAAACTCTATCTCTTAGAAACTGCCAAAAGAGAGATTATAATTAATTAAACTATTATTTTTTTCAGGCAAATTAAGAAACGATAGTTATCCTGCTATTTCAGTGAATCATTGATTACCTTTATTTCTGTTGAGACCTACAGCATTATAATCGATTTCTGCATATATATATATATATATATAATTACCTAATTTTGATCCCAAAGATTAGTTCAGGTGTAAAGAATATTCAATAAAATTATGTTAATTTACTGTAAATTGATAACAATTTTCGAGCTGTATTGAAAATAAATAGATTATACTTTAACATGTTAATAAGTTTGGACCGTATGCTGGTTTCGAACAGAAAATAAGTTATTGAAAAAATAATGATCCAGTACCCTTCGGATTGCCAGTGGTGCAAGTAAATATTGCAGTAAATAATAATACAATTTACATGAAATTTTTGTTAAATTCTACTCCTCAAATACAACTGAAATATTGATGGTAAATGAATGACCGGATGAAAATTTCATTACTATAGAATGAGCCGAAGGAATATTGTTTCACGGTTCAATCCAACAACAAATATTTAATCACTTCTGTAATTTTGTAATTATTTAAAAAAACGTAACTATTTATATTATATACATGTTGATTGAATAAGAATAAAAATATATCTTTTTTTTCTAGTCCATTGGACTATTAATGAAATTAAATTTCCCGCCTTGGATTCTTAATATGGATGTGAATTTTTAGAATTAATAATAATTTAAAAGAAAGATAAATATTATTTTCTGATGTTTCAGAATAAATGAGTATGATATATAGTTACCCAAATTCAAATTCTAAAGAATGTACATCTACTTTATTGTATAAGAGTTACACGAAATTAATATACATCCGCATAGGGATAAGAACTGGAAAAATCATCCTTGAGAAATAAATATTGGCGATAATGGATTAAAAAAGAAATTAAGGCACAGAAATCAAATAATAATAATTTTAATTATTTTTAATTGAGAATTAGGAACGTTTGTGTAACTTATTTTCTAGTAGCTGGATTCAGAACAAGATTCGTTGCTGCCACTGGTTCTTGTGTCTTACAATTATTAAAATGCAAAACATAGCTAGCATTATTGAAGAGATATTTTTGTTAAATGTGAAAAACAAACAATAGTAAAGTTGCAGTAATAAATTTTAAACAGAACACGTTAGGAATTAAACGTTTATTAATACTTAACTGCTGATATAAGTGTTCATTTCGGTTTCAGAAATTAAATAGAATGTTTGTTTGAAAGATAGATTTTACAACAAAAATAAGTTAACCAAACATAATTAAGAAATGGTTCGCAGAATACAATTCGGATAGAAAACCATTGAAATAATGTAAAAGGCTGGATTGTAATCAAGTTCTCTTCTTTTCCTTCTCTTGTGTATTGTGTTGCATGATGGTTGGATGGCAAAATGAATATGGACTTCTTATTACTGTAAAAGTGAATGGTTCACTCATTTACCTCCTAAAGTAAATTTTAGTAAATGAGTTAAGGCTCATTTATCTTGAATTTTCACTTCATATAATTAGAAGTTTCACTTTATATAATTTAGAATTTTTTTTATCCCATTGCCTTCGACCAATAATTTAATTGTCTTAATATAAAAAATGCAAATTAATTAATATAAAATGCAAATATTCCACCACTGGACTTCTTTTTGTGTTATTATTTACGGGATCGGTTGTACTAATTATTTTTCAGTAGAAATAATGATATAAAAATTATGAATTACACACGTTGTTTGAGGTTTTTTATGTTATTTACATAGGAAGGGTAGTGCAAATATATCACCATTAGTGCTATATTTGCACTAATGGTGGACCACTTAGAAAGATTTTGGAATTTTGTTTACTACCAAAAATTTTAATAAAAACATGGGATTAGATTAAAAACTTAATTGTTGCCGTACTTTAAATTAATCACTTCTATGTCAGTCACTTGTAGGTGCTTCATCTCGTTAGTTATATGCTTACGTGTTTCTGTCTCTATTTCATGTGTACCAGCTACCTATCTGTTGACAATATGTTCCGGTCTATTACATCTAAATCTACCTGTGTATTAATTAATTTATTTATGGTTCTGTTTTTGTGTATGTATTTACGTCTGTATTTCTAATGTATCTACTTCTGTTTCTCCTGTATGTCTTGTTCTATTGTATCTGAAACTACTTACTTCATGTCCTATTGTGTTTCTTATTTATTATGTATTGTTTGTATTTAAGTTCTGTACTTCCTATGTGTCTGATACTGTTATCTCTTGTATGTCCCGGTCTATTGTATCGGAATTCAATTGCATATTAACTTAACTATATTTGCGTAATTGTGTCTGTAATGCCTTGTTAATTAATGATTTTTTTTTTTTTTGTATATACTTTAGTATTAGAGTTCCCGATTAGCGAATATATTAAGTTAATCAATGTGTATGTCAGTGAAGAAAAGCTATTTTACTCACACTGTCTATTTCATAAGGTAGATAAGTACATGATCGTTTCAAAAATTTTAAATTTTATATTTTTCATAAGTGTTTTTTTTTTTTTATCGCAGATCAATGTAATTTAATATTTTCGGGACCAAATTATAAGCTCTTTAATATGATTTTTATACTTAATTTTTAACATTTCTCTTAGAATTCAAAAAGCTTTATTTTTACATTAATTTAAGGAAGTAGAAAATTTTCAACGAAGCAAGAAAATAGTTAAAGGGAGCATGATGTAGAACGAAATCCCTGTTACAAGCAAAAAATTCTGCTGTTAGTACGAACAAAAAACCTTAGCTAAAATGCAGACATGAAGACAAAACTTAAATAAAATTATGTAATATTATATCTACTGATGATCATACATACAATACACGTTTCCTATTCTTTTAAAGAATATTTTTAAAATATCAAGATTAATAAAACAGAAAGTTAAAATAGAAATTAAAACATGAAATCGTCTTCGCTTTGGTAAAAAGACATATAGATAGGAATAACAAAAAATATGACTAGTATATACTAGTCGTACACAAGCATAAACCAAATTACGTAAGAGTTTTGTATACAGGAACTCATAAATACCTTATCATTTTGATAGTCTATATTTTAATAGTTGAAATAAAAGTATTTTGTGCTACACCATTTAGAAAATTGTCAATCATATAACTGAAGAATTAAAATTCTTGCAAAGAAAATATAACTCAAAAGTAAAAAATAAAATGGTTTATTCAGAATATATAAATGTACGTAAATAAAGTATTGTTAAAAGTACGAGCTAATTCATTCAACAAAACATTTTCCAGGAGCTTGAATGTAAAGAGAATATTTTGCAGCATACGTTGTTTCATTGTAGTTATTTGTTCGTCAAAAGAAACTAATCCGACTACATGTACCAAGTAGATAAAAACTGCTGTCAGATTTTCAGTTGCAGGGCATGTTTTTGTAGGTTCTATTGATCCTCTGTGTAAGTACTGAAAGACAGGTTTTGCAGTTAATGAGATTTCTGTCACTGTAGAAATATAATTTATGAGTACTTTTCTTATGAGAAAGAAGAGAAATTATTTACATTTTATTTTAGTCATGTTATCACTTTTTCTCTTTGGTCTCAGCTCGGCTCTCTTGCGTGTGAGCGTGAGTGTTTGTGTTCGTGCTGAATACTTTTATTTATAAGCGTTTTAAAAATGACAAATATTATACTCTATATTGCTTAGAAAATTTTATAACTTCTTTCTTCATTTTAATAACTTCTCATATATCTGCATATGTTAACACATTTGTGTTAAGTTTAATTTCTTCTTATTCACATATTCTTTATAATTTAAAAATGAACAAATTATTAAATAGGCAGTGGCATGAAGCTATCTTGTTTACTAAATTAATAAATTATGAACGAAAAGGTTGTTTTTTTTTTTATTTATAATCAGCTGAGATTCTTGTTGCGATTGTTGATTTTACTTATACAAAATTTTACTTACT
>JAAAKQ030122032.1:0-13755 GCA_010016005.3 Zanna intricata | reverse complement strand
TAAAATTATTGTTTTATATGAACTTGTCTTTTATTTATAGCCTATCGGAGGTCGAAAAAAAAACGGCCCTCGTACAACCGGACCTCTAATTCATACAAATAAATCTCACTAAAACGGAAAAAAACAATTTTTTTCGGTTATTTTCATTTAAAATTTTTGATGTCTGTGCCAAATTAAAAATATTGCCAACAACTTAAAATTTTACGCCGAACTCAACAAGGCTTAAAGAAAAATAAAAAATAATATAAACGTTTGACTTGTTAATTTTTGAAGTCTATTACTTCATTTTTATTTAATATAAAGATAAGCCTAAAAAAAAAATATGCTGCCCGTATGAAAAAAACCATTCGTAAGAAACGCAAAGGCAGCATAATCTGTATAATGATAAAATAAAAGAAGGAAATGTTGGAAAATAACACATACTATTACTGAAAGTGAGATAAACAAAATTCTTGATTGTGAAAAATGTTAACGGTGACATGATGACCGATGAAAAACCTTTTCCTAATGATTTCTCAACAATTTTTGCATAAAAATAATTTAAATATCATAACGGCATCTGCTAACTTATAAGTCATTACGTTATAACAATCCGGCACTAAATAATTTATTTCGCATTCAGATAACCATAGACTTACGCCCCATTGCAGGTATTCACCTGCTCTTCTTAAATGATAAATTAATTTTTGATAACGTACGAAAAAGGTTAAGTCTGACCGGATTCGAATCCAAAACATTTCAGATGAAAGGAAGAGAATGGCCAGACCAAAGCAGAGATGAAGGATACCACTCCGTTTTTCTTTGTATGGGATATTAGTCATGATTGTAACACAACAAAACAAATGAAAAATATCTTTAAAATAATCTATTTAATTTTTTTAAATATCTTCCACTTTGTGGAATAATTTAGAACGAGACCAACTGAGAAATTTCTATTACAAATATAATCAATGTGGATCGATTTGGTAAAGAATGAACCTTGAATACAACCTACAAAAAATATATGAGTCGAATTATGAATCCTTCTTTCTCCTATTTTTGAAATCTGCTCAAAATTATCATTCTTAAAAGAATGATAATTCTTTTAGTAAGAAGTAAGTCTGCCCTATAAAAAATAAACTGTTATTTCGAATAATATTTCAAATAAACAATATAACTTTAAATAACGATATTAATCATTAGGCATATAATTCTTAAAATAAGAAACAAATTCATGTAAACGTGTATACACTAACAAACACCACAAAAAAAAATAAAATAAAAATATGAAACAAGTTTAGGAATGAGTAATAGAAAAATTAAAATCTGGACAAATGACAAATTCGGTGAAATAAATTGCATTATAAATTGCAACTCTTTTACAAGAATACCAAAACGAATACTGATCTGCGCCAAAAAAAAAAAAAAAATGTTAAAAGACATAAACAGAACTAAAGAAAACGTAGGTTACGGAAATGCACAACATAACTCTGCCAAAAACATAAATAGATTAATGTAATGTAACAGAAAAAAAATTGTAGGCTGCTAAGAATAATAATAGCCACAAAAACTGATTAATATAAAATAAAGGTTTAAAATAAATAGATATGGAATTCTATTTTTAATTTGAACCATTACTAGCTCAAAATGTACATAATAGGAAACTAAATTTATCATAATAGCTAACATACATTTTATCTACGTAATAAATTTGCTTACGTAACAAACACAATTCCTAAAAAAAAATTGCAGCATTCTCTAAATCCATTCAATGAATTATGTTTCATCCTTCATGTGTTGATTAAATAATAAGTTCAGTATTGTTCTTAGCTATTCCACTAGTTAGATTTAACCCGCTTTAAATAATTACCATGTGTCATAAATAACACAATCATTAAAAATTACGACTCGATTATTAATTCCATAAGAAATGACGAACCGTAATTCGTTTGAAGTCGCTGTCAGGAAGTCATCTCATAACGACGTTATTCAAGAGAATAAGTAGATAAATTAAATTCTTCGTTACACATATTAAAAGGAATTACACAAGCAGTAATACTCAATAAGAGCCAAAGCCCGAAGTTGGGCTCTTACACAGAGCAAAAATAAATTGAAAACACTGTTGTGGGACTTTCCCGGAACGCGGCTGAAGCCGCGTTCCGGGTAAGTCCCACAACACCGTACATACTAACATTAACATCCGGAAAATTTCTATCCTTTTTTCTTGGGTTCCTTAGGTGTCAAAAGTCAAGCTCCAATGAAAACCGCATATGCCCGAATTATGCCAATTATATATAATACTTTCCCTTATAAAGCTATAGCACTATCTAGACGGGAAAGTAAAAAAGTCGTTGGTCGAGTCGCAAACAGATCCGTCTTTATCAAATTACGTGAATACAAAGATTTCGGCGACTAGATAACTTTACCAAAAATCCATTGGGCGTATAACAAAAATTCTCGGAAATTTAATGTAAAAGGGATCAAGAGTAAAGGAAACGGGTGAACACAAAGAAAAAGGTGATCGACCGGTAGATGGAAACGCGTAACAAGATACCGTAGAGTCGCGAAACAAGATAACCCTATTCAAAGGAACCCTTCAAGGGTTTCAGGATGAATTCCTCGGGTCGCAGGGCAGAATCCATCCCTCTCACAATTTCTAGGTGAATAGGATAACTTTATCCAGCACAACATAAACTCAAAGATTTTGCGTTGACAGGGTCAAATACATTCTTTTTTTTCGAAATGCAAGAACCAACTGAAGCTCTTAATTAGTACTACACTGCCGGTAGTCTAAAGCTATCCATCCAACCGTTTATATTGAAATAACAGAAGGGAATATGTGAGTAGGGCAGATGATCAGTCTCACGTGCGGGAAGTTTAAGTTCGAAGTGTACAGTCGAACCAGTTGATCGCTCCTTGATATTGTTCTCAACCACCGAACTGTTATAAGGCTATAATTACCAACTAATACTGGAGTGGAGCCTCAAACATACAGTCGCTTAATAGGTGCACTTATTACTCGGACCCGTACTCATCTAAGAACGAAATATAATTATCCTTCGAAGTAAATATCAAGAAATGTAGAAGGCAGGATGACAAAACTCATTGTAGTCAACGGTATTAGATTGAGCAATCTGTGTATTCGCCTTCAATTTATATACACAGTTAAAACTTTTTTCTTATTAATGGACAACCACATTTATTATCTCCTGATGCGATTTAAAATGCACAATTATATACAAATTTGAATGAAATATTTATTCAGTTATCAAGGTAATCACGAGGTGCGCCCGCTGTTCGTGTATCGGTTCAAATATTAATATTTCACGTTTAGACGGTTGAAATGATGAAGTAATTTCCAGGAAACTGAATGGAGGACGCGCGACTAGATTGTAAAATTGCATTGTATAAAACAAATAAAATAAGGCCGGACCGAGTTGGCCGATTTCTCAGACCGACAATGCGAAACGACATTACGATAAAACAGTCATGTCGCGCCTACCTACTTACAATCGTTGCTTGCAAACCGCTTCCCGGCCCGAGGCAGCGCTCACTTAGAGCTCGGTCGACCACAGTACCTCCTCCTTTCTTTCTTTTTTCCTATCGAATGAACATTATTTTACGGGAGAAAAATAATTTTTTTAAGGAAATAAATTTATTTCATATCCGAAAAAATCTCACTTTGATATATTTTTATTAATCGATCTATTTTTTATTTCAGTTCATTCTCACTTAAATAGAAATCATTTTATGTAAATTTCATAATTTTTTTTCAAGGTAGGTTAACAGTTTAAGGTTTTCTGTTATCTTACGGCTTTTTTAGGCATCAAATCCATCTGTTCCTAATAAAATTTCTTCTTAATATGGTGTTATTCATGTGGCTGTTATCAAAGCCCAGGTTAGCTGAAGAGATTTTAAAAACCAGTACAAACATATAAAAGGAATATATTATATTGCTGTATTTTAAAGCGGATTCAGATTTAAATATTTAAAATATAAAACTGTTATCTTTATAGGTAACAAATGAGAGAAACGTTTGCCATAAGGTAAAAAATGAATATTTATAAAAAAACATAGATTAATTTATGAGTTCTTAACTTCGATCCTACTATAAGGTAAAGGACTCCGCATGGTCACAACCTTTTCACCGTTTACTACAGTTTTAAAGACTAACCCTCTCTATTTCTCGGTACAATGCATGCAAAACTAAAGAAGCAAAATAAAACAAGTTATATAAATTTTTATTATTTTATATGTATATATAAAGATTTATACATATATATATATATATATATATGTGTGTGTGTGTGTGTGTTCCATCTGTTTAGTCGAATTGTAGTAAACAACCACATTTCCGAAAATATCATTTATATTCTTAATAGATAAATGTGCGTACTTCTCTTTTTATGCGTAAAAAATGTTGAACTACACTAGCAATACTCATAAAAAAAAGCCTTCTGAATTCTTAACAGTTGAAAATGCACGTCTTTCAGAGAAGATCTAACAGAGTTCTCTGTAAGTAAATATTTTTTGGAATAATTTAGCCCCACACATTTCTGGGTAGTTTTAAAAAAGATTTCTTCAGAAAGCTTGAAACTCTTCTCAAGTGGATTAAAAAGCTTTTGTTGAAGTAGATATTTAAAGTAATCAATGAAATATGTATTGTCGATCAGTAAGTAATGTTCTGCAACCTTCCGAATAAAAATATGCCGATCTCCTAGGGGATTTTCGGTGGGATGAATGTTCACTGCCTAAAAAGATTCTTGATGATTTTTTCATCTTCTGGATGGAATTGTTTATCTCGTGTCGGAATTCCTAACCAACAGATTTCCTAATAGTAGACCCTTTTGATTACCATTAGCCCTTTTCCTCATCTTAAGCTTTCTCTGTTAATAATAAGAGTTAATTTCAGGTATATTATTACTAAATTATCATAAAGGTAAATGCAGTTTACCGACTTACACAGAAACCTTTTTCAGAGATAAAAACCATATAGATTTAAAATTATTCTTTCATAATACATTAATTTAAAATCAACTCCCCAGTGACAAATAACACAATTTTTTTTCGAATTAAGATCGTATATAATAAATAAAAGTTTCTATCAGAAGCCACTAAATAGTGCGGTATTGTAAACGTAATACATATAAGAGATGGATTTATGGCTGGACTGTTTATAAAAATCAGATCGAGGGGCAACGGCAATTCGTTTCTAACTGAACGTAAGGTTAAACTCAACAGGAAAGTTTTCTAACAAGGACACACACGATTAAAAATATGTGCATCTGTGTTATCAATCATCAATTTTATTGATAAACACTGCCCAGTTTCGTAAAATACATAATTTAATTCCATTAAACAAAATTTACTTATCTTTAGGAAATGAAACGGCTTTTCTCTACTATTGAAACAGATGATCTTGCGTTCGTATTGAGAACAAATTTAAAAAAAATATTAACCAAGATTAGATTAAATATTGTATTAAAAAATTTTAATTTTTATCATTTAAAAAGTTTTCAAGGTTTTTGTTTCTAGACGTAAAGTTGAAACGTCATTTCGTTCGGCGTGTTGTAATAAAAATCATTAAAATAAAATAAAGTATTGTGTTATAATCAGATAAATATAAATACAGCAACCCAATGACACTGTACAGTACAGATCATTCTATAAGCACGCATCAACGGTCAAATTAACCTTGACATATGTGACGTCAGATACATATTTATTACAAAAAAAAATGAATGAATGACTCACATTTTTTAAAAATTATCTTCCCCTTAATAAGTATACCAGCTTTTGTATAGACTAAATACAGTACAAAGTATAAATATGCATTTAGTAGCAGCCAGCAGTAAATTAGAATAAACACAATCATCCCACGACAAAGCGCTTCTACAAACAAGATAAAATTAACTGGTATTTTAATAGACAATACGAAAACTCTTTTAAGTACTTAAATAATGCATTTATTTATACAATAAGTAACAAAAGCCGTCATTTTCTAATTTTTGTATCGCATTAAAAAATAAACCGCGCAAATTTATATAATAATAATAATAAATTATTTAAATTTCCATATACATATATATATGCCGGTCGCGACCTCGGGCACTACCCGAGAGTCGCAGAGCACGCCGTTACCGTCTTGCCAGGGGACTACGGCCCTTGGATATCCGCAGTGTTCGTTACCTTCATGGTTGTGAGAATAATATTGATAAGTATTTAGGTTTTATAGAAACCTGAAAAAGAAACTAAATTACAGAAGAAAGAATAGTAGTAACTACGGTAACCGAAGTACATGCACCTTTGACGACAAAAAATTCGTAATTTAATTTCACCTAATTTTTTGCTCTTATATTTATATATTTGTTTATGTATGTAACAATAATGAAAAACTTTACTATTTAAAAAATGTAAATTTATAGTGTTCTAATCAATCGAGTTGCACAACACTTTATAAGTAGAAATTTCATCACGTTTAAATTCGTAAAAAAGTATTTCAAATTGAGTTTATTTTTCTTTATTTAATTTTTATATTTTCATATTTGTAAAATAGATTCTGAATAAGACTCCGATTTGAGAAAATTCAGTTTTTTTCTTTTCCAAGTTTGGCAGACCGAGGACCACCAAGTAAAGCAACATTTTGCACTCACTTCTCTTTCTTTGTGAGCGTTTTCTTCTCTGGACTTCCAATATTACATTCTTCATTTTGTTTTCGTCTTCCCTCTTCTAACCAAACATTATTGATTTCTTATTCACCTTCTGTTAGAAATTGTTGAAATCTTTACCAATTTTCTGAACGTTGTTCTATGTTGCACCATTTCTTCAAGTATTTAAATTTCTTTTAGGTCTTTCTGAACCAATGGGGTCCATTAATTTCCGTTTTTTTTTTGTGTGTTTTTTTTTGTAAAGGGGGTGAAGATTTATTTTATAAGCTTATCATTAAATTCTCCATAAGGTGGCCGAAGATAATAATTTGGCTCTTCTTTTTTTGATGGAATCAGACATTTTCTCAGTTTCATTGCATTTGTTAAGATCTTTATTACTTCTGAATTTTTATTCATTTTCACCTATTATTATTGGTATTAGGAGTCTTCTCAAAAGATTCCTTTCTTTTTTTTCTATGGCATCTACTTCACCCAGTTTCAAAGTGAAGATTATTAGTTCTGATGAGTATAGGCCTTCTAATTTGATTACCGTATTGTAATACTTGATTTTGGTTTTTATTAGATGTTTCTTTTGTTTTTTGTAAATATGTTTTATTAATAAGTAGCCCAATTCCAGTAATGTCATTCTGGTTTGATCGGATTCTTTATCTAAATCATTAATTTTGATAAGGAAGATTTTATTTCATGAAATTATTTTTATAATAGTTTTATTCAGAAAATTATATTAATACTGCATTCAACCAGAAGAAAGGAGAAACAACACACGACTTTCTTCCTTTAAGTAACATATATCATCTCGACCGCATGTACTCCATTATTCTTTTTTTTAAATTTCACTTCTAACTTGCCGTAATAAACTTTTAAAAATACATTCAATTTGTTTTCGTTGTTTCTTTTTTATAATGAAATCAAATTTTTAATTTGAAAAACAAAGCTCTTAATATTAAACAGGATGACTGGTATTTAAGAAATACCAAATTATATGTTTTGAGGCAGTTTTTTTAACTGAGGATCAGAGAAATAACTTAATAAATCTTTTAGTAGTACACGAGATGCGAAACAGCAATTAAAGAGAAACCAAGATCATGTTTTGTAATAAGAAACCACCTGCTCGGTTCTAAAAGTCTTAGATTTAAAGCAAAAGTATTGCGATAAATTGGACAGCAAGAGTGGGGAATGATGAGGTACTTCAGAAGAAGGAGAAACGTAGATCGCTTAAAAAAAAAAAAAAAAAAAAAAAAAAAACGGCATTTTCAGTGGTATGTATTTAGTGGTTTGTAAAGGAACTACCGCCAGATCTTCATCACCCCTTTCAAAAGCTTGTTAGTGATACATCCTCGTTAGGAATAGTTTTGATTTACAATCTATTAATTGCATTTATAATTTCTGATTATAAAAGTAGTGTTATTTCATCTTTTGTCTGACATAATTCTAGCTCCGTCTACTTCTTCCTGTTCAAGCGACCGTAAATATATTTTTAAAAGTTTCTAGCCGTAAGTGACATGTATTTACTTTTAGTGACATCGCGTATTCGTTTATTTTCATAAAATCCGAATTGTTTATTTTCAAAGAATAAAATTTCAAGGTTCTGAAGTTCAAATCCTAGTAAAAGTTGTTGCTTTTATATAGATTAAAATACTAGACACTGAATACTCGTGTAATTTGGTGGTTGGGGTTCAATTAATGGTCTTAGAAACGGTCGGCCTGAATCTGTACAAGACTACACCTCATTTACATGTCATACATATCATCCTCACCTCATTTGGGCCTGAGAGGGAGGAGGGTTGCTTATTGTTTAGTAGTTGAATAGATTGCAACGTACACATTAGGAAAATAAAAAAAAAAAAAGATAAAAACTATTTTTTCCCTATTGACTGATTTCTTTCCAATTGTTTCATGAATCCACTAATTCAAGAATCCCTCTAATGCTATTTTCCTTGAATCTTTTTTTTATCGCTTTTCTGATACGTTTATTAAGTATCGTTTACAAACTCACAAATTTTTCCTTCTAGTTAATAATGAGTATTTTTTGACACCTTCCTTATATTGTTCTTCCTTTTTCCCGTTTTTTTATTATGTAACGACAGAATTCTTTAGTAATCGATAGAATTCTATTATAATACTCTAGGATCGGACTTTGGCAAATAATCAAATAATCTTTCTCTTCCAAAAGTCAGTATTATTTTTTTGGAAGAAATATTTTTATCCTTTCTCTATTTATTTTAAGATATTTCCCTAGCTTTGGAACAAATCTTTCATTCTGTTATACTTTTAATAGATGAGGATATTCGAATCATACTGTGGTAGGTTTGAAAGTTAAACCAAGTTAGTACTTTAATATAGGTGACCGACTGAAAGTTGACAAATTAAATGTAATCTATTTCATATTTCTTTTTATCACGTGCCAACCAAGTCGATTTTTTTTTATTTTCTGCTTTGTAAAATGTACCTGAATTTTTCACCTATTCACCGTACCAGAAGGTTAACATCTCCCTTCAATCATTCCTAGTTTCACAGTTAAGTTCTCCCATTATAATTTCTTTACCGTTTAATCTTTGACCTACTCTTCCGTTCTGATCACTCATCACAAACGATTTATACTTTTTTATATTTTTGCATATTTTTTTCTAATTAATATATAATGAATATACAAAGCCACTTCATCCAGGTAATCAAAAGATGCAAATATTCGCGTATACCTGTATAAACACCAGCTCTTTCTTTTTGTATAGTTTAAAAAAAAAGCCACTTCCATATTAATTTCTTTAAACTTCATAATGTGACTTTTCCATTTCTTGGTCACAATAAACTCTATTATCACTATTATTAATGAAAAAAGAAGTAACTATCAAGAGACGGACCACGAAACGGAAACAAACAAATCGTACTCGAAGAAGAATAGTTTACCATCGCCTCCAAGTATATCGAACATTATTTTTTTGTTAGATCTATCCTATCTACAATCCCTCTGTCTTTATAAAAAAAAAAAAGAGATAAATATTAGAGCCTGTTAATGCGGATAACCCTTCGCATCAACCGGCTTGAATACTGATCGCAAAATGTTCTCTTTTTTCCAGATACAACTGCTAAAAAACAATCTGGATTATTTAAAGAAAATAAACCTTATCGTGTAGGTGAAAGAATCCGAGAAGATTATAAAATGTTTAGTCTGAGTTCATAACAAGATATAATTCTTGTTATGAACTCAGAACAAAAATTATACCTCTTCTACTCGAGATCTTATTGTATAATCGTAGCCAACCTTGTTAGTGAATTATAGAAATATAACAAAAAACGATTATCGCACACCATTAGGATTAATCTAGAAAAAACAATAAAAGTTACAATTTACTGTATAGAAAAAAAAAATGTAACGACATGAAATGACAAGAATATTTTAAATGTAATTCGTTTGATTGACAAGGACAATTGTTGCTCACTATCCGTTTGACCTTGACAGTAAGTAAAAAAAAAACTTCTACACATCGAAATGAATATTACTGTATATCACCTGTGGTGACAGCAGATTGTAGCCTTGCGGCTTAGGTAAATTGCGTCTTAATAAATAATATACGAATGAATATCGTTATTATTTTGTTTAAAATACATCCCAGAAATGAAAAGTAGACCACCGGTAAATGGAATAAAAGTTCATTAATTGTATTCTTTAATAATTAAGTCTCGACACGGATAGTCGATTATACAACAATTTTATATATAATATTTTTATACGAGTATATTAATAGCACTGTTTATGACATCACAACTTAGTGAAGTAATTCGAAGAAATGAGAAAAAAAAAACAATTTTTATAACATAGGAGCAAAAACGTACGTTTTCCGTCTGCCGGCCATTTTCTTTAAACAAAAAATTTGTATTTCAAACTACAAATAATAATTTAACAAACTTCGGTATACTTGTTTAATTCGAAAATTTCTATGAAATTCATACATTTTGTATTTTTGTACTTCAAAAATTCCAAAATAGTCTCCATTTCTATTTTTTAATGATTTTTATTTTAAAAATACAATTTCAAAACATTTGTGATACCTATTATGAGATATAAAATTAAGATAAAATAAATTATTAATAAAAATCAACAAAGTATAATAATATACAATTCAGATTAGTGGGATCAAAAACTCTCTCCTAATAAGTATCTTATCACGATCGGAGAAATCCCATAATGCTTTTGTGCTTGGTAAGTAGGGAGAATAAACGAAATATCATTATTCTCTAATTTATAAAATGAAATCAGGTAGAACACAAAATCGTAGAATAAATTCCATGTAGGATAAGAGTATTAATATATTGCCTATTATTGCGCAACTCTTATACGAATTATACAAAAAAAATGACATCTGAAAACCGCTTTACATATGTCCGAATCGCTGGATATTATCTAATCTTTTTATTTTAAAATAATATTATCATCATCTTTCATCCACTAAATATAAACAGAAAGGAGGATAGAACATTTTCATGTCAGTCTACATCGTTTACCAAAGTAATTTCTTCAAATTGATAAAAGAAATAAAAACACATTACTTTTTTTTTTATTAGTAATAATAATAATAATAGTAATTAATAATCTTTCGTGTTATATGAGGATACTTAAATATAAAATATTACGTATTCTAATGGTTGAAATAATAGTAATAATTATAAAAACGATCGTTTATTATCTTTTTTAACATAAAATTTTTGGAAAATTTCCAAATTACATTTAAACTATTGCATTTACATATAGAGGTAAAGTAAATGGAGGTAATTAAAAAAAAAAGAAAAAGATACATAATTATTTCATTTATCTGAAACTAATTTCGATTATTAAACTATCATCAGCAGACACTTCGGGAAAAGTGCGTAAAAACAAGTAAAACAAATAGTAATAAACAAAATTATTTGAGAAATAAACACACTTACGAAATATAACGTAATTTTTTTTATCTCTGATATTAGATATTAGAAAAAAAAAAAAATTAACCATTTTTTTTTTTTCTTAAAAAAGGTTTATTCGATTTTACAAAAAGGCCATTGAAAGCATACAGAAAAGTCTCGCAAAAATTTTAACTAACTTTTAGAATAACAGAAGGATAGTAGAAAAAAGCACGAATAAAATCAAAGTTGTAATATTTCTTGGCATTGGTTATTACTTATTCTAATGTAGTGGAAAAATAATGAATACATGAAAATAGACCAAAAAAAGCTTTAAAAACTTTTTTTAAATCTATATTTTTAAAACTTGATCGGCTTCCCATCCTCAATATTGTCCCCAAAGTATTTTTTTGTCACTTTTGTACTACTACTACTACGCCTAGGAAGACAATTAAAAATAATTCCGTTAAAAAATTTTAAATAAAAAGAAAGATTATTTTCGATTTTTTTTTTTTTTTGGTGGGAAGGGGGAATTATTGCAGCAAATTTAAAAAAAAATAATAATGTACGCATGAACTGATCTTAATGTACAGCGGAGTTATATGAGAAAATCGATTCCAAAAAATTATTCTCTGGAGATAATGACCCCAAAAGTTTACCAAAAAATTGACTCATATCCATAAGTCTCTGCGGAAAGTTTCATCAAAATCGTTTTATCCAGTCAATAGCATTAAGCTTTCAACACGTCAACATATGAATGTACTACGTACGAACATTTATCCCCACACTTTTTTGGGGGTTCCTGGATAATGAATCGCCAAGAAATTAAAAAAAAACCATATCCCATTAATTGACTGATAGTAAACATTGAAAATTGCCCTCTGTAAATTTTTGTTTATAGTAGTAAGGTGATATTTAAAAAAATCGCAATTATAAATATACAGCAGCTACATTGTTTGGAACTGTTACGTTCCAGTGTTCATTACATTTCAGCCGCCCTTCGTCAAATATAAACAGAAATTTTAAAAAATTATTTTAAAAATGTACAAAATAAAATATGCTTAACCTATCCTCTCGTAATTTAAAATTCACTTTAACCTACTGAATATATATATATATATCAGTAATTTATTAATTTACAGACTTCAGAAACACATAAAATCTTTTTTGATGTTTGAACATGAAAAATAATGACTCCAGCTCAATATTAATTATAATTACTTAAACTATATTACCATAAAAAGTTTATTTAATTAAAACTAGATACGTTAAGTAATATAAAAAAAAAATCTATATATGGATGAATTATTATTAATAATAATAACAATAAAAAATATTAAAATCAATGAAGTGAAAAAGTAATAAAACCATGAAATTTATTAATACATAATGAGATAGTACATAATGTAATTACCACTGCTCTGAATAATTATTAATAATTAAATAAGCTATAAAATATTTTTTTTATTTTTTAAAATATTACATAAACGGATATTAATCATTATTTTTATTTTTATAAAATAAACAAAAGACAATTTCATAATAAAATACGTAAATATGACGGAAGTAATTTCAAAAGAAAACCTTAACTCTATATAATTACTTTAGATTATATTTATTAATATAAGTTTTTTCCTTTTTCTTTTTTTAAATTAAATTAAACTTTAAAAAGAAAATTAAAATTAAATTTATATTAGAAATCAGTTGAAAGAAAATGAAGCAATATTATACTTCCTTATTACTGAATGATTTTTATACATGCAAAATTGTTTCTAAGTTTTGTATATAAAATTTTTTTTTAATAGTTCCTCCAGTTAATTCATAAAAATTGCAAACCATCCGGCCACTAACTAAACCTTGTTTTAATTTTTTTATTACCGTAATCAATATTTCTTTACATTTTTATTTAGTAGCAAATAAGTATGTAAAAAATTAAAAAAATAACAATACAAACCGAGATTAAAAATTTAAATATCTCTGGAAAAAAAAAACAGTATAACGCCTTGGAAAGCTCTAACTACGAAATGAAAGATATAAATTGATAAAAAATATATGTAACAAAATATTCCTTTCTTTTAACGGAAAATTTATCAGCTGCAATCTAACCGGTAAACCAGACTACTTAAATGCAGCAGAAATGATTTTTTTTTTTTTTTTTTTTTTTTTTTTGTTTTTTTGTTTTACCTCCGGAACCACCGTTAGGTTATATCTTCAGAGGATGAGATGAATG
>JAAAKQ030122021.1:0-11290 GCA_010016005.3 Zanna intricata | reverse complement strand
TAAAGCGTTATTATCGCCCGGATTGCAATACAGCATAATATTATCTAAATTTTGGCTAAAAGCTAAATAATTTTATTCTCTGTAAAACATCAAAGTTTTCATTGACTTCATTCTGTTATTTTTTTGTAAAGTTCATTTTCAACGCACTACCAGCAACAAAATATATTGAAAAGATTTCAATTGGAAAATTTATTATTATTGTTAACTCTTGGACCAGTTCACTAGATGTAAATTAGAACTGGATATTGCCAATTGTCTCAGCACTTCATGACAGTTAATCATCAATTTCATTGAGTAGACTTCCATCTTAATTGACATGGTCACCTGCTGAGAGAAAGTTCATCCAGTTCTTTGGTATTGATATTTTTTTATTTGAAACAAATTTCTCTTGACCCTGAGATTATCTTGAACTATCCTTGCTTGCTTGTTGAATGATAGTCATCCTTCAGTTAAGGATGTTATGGAATTTTTATCAAGTTTAAAGAAAAATCTGAGGAAAGTATTACTTCTGTAAGGTTTTTTTGAGTAATTTTATATAATATTACTTTTTCATTATTGGAAAAATAGTATTTTAACAGTCTGATAACACAGCATGTAATTATTTTTAATTGATAAGCGCTATATGTTGTTGAGCCACATCTTTTTCCATTATTTAGATTTTTTTTATACAAGATGCTACCCATTAAGTCAGTAGGATTGTATTACAGAACTGTTTGCCTTTCATTATCAGTGAGGAACTGTTAGTGTTACAAAGGAAATTTGCATTTTTTACTTTATGCTTTTTTTGAGTTTATGTTTGCTATATTTCACAATTGCAGACAAAACTGAATTGAAGGAGGCAAGAATTAATGCTTAATTCTTTTGAAAGACAACAATGGAGACATGTTCTATGTGATATAAGTTCTTGATGCTATGAGTCAGTCAAACCGGTTTCATTGTTTCGGATTTGGAAATATGTTCTGTGGACATAGTGAGCATACTGAGGCTCTTTGACTTACATCCATTAAAGTTTGTTAATGACTATGTAAAAATCATGATCATCAACAAGCAACAATGTCTGAAGCTTTAGATTTACATTACACGGAAAGAACTCAAAATGTATCATGTCACAGCAAAATATGTCCATCAGCTGATGATTGAAGAAAAGAATGTCATGTTTATGCTTGCAAAAACCTTAAATGATGCACCATTATTTTTATTCCCCACTTCATTCACCCTGACCAACTCCCTACATTTTTTTTTTGTATCCTTAAATGAAAACAAAGCTCAAGGAAAAAGATTTCACATGATGGAGGAGATTCAAGAAGTATCACAGGAAGTGCTGATGAGGAAATGACTTCTACCAGTGTTTCTAAGAATTAATATTTTGCTGGAAACAGTGAGTGTATTATTTGAAAGTCAGTTAATTCTTTTAAGTATGTGAGTATTATTTAATGAATTTCAGAAATTTTTTGGTAGCATCTTCTACAGTTAAGTTGTAGCTATGTTTTTGAATTTTAAACTAGTATGGCTGTACTGTAAAAATCTTCAGTAACAGTACATGGAAAGTATTTTAATTAATTTGTGTTACTACCTGTTTAATGTCTTGATATCGTGTTATATATTTTGCCATATACTGTATAATTTCTCAATTAAGAGATGTCTTAATCAGATTTCTGTTCATTTAATAATTTTCAGCATTAATTCTTCAGTAAAACTTAAAATCATCAATTTTTTATTTAAGTTATAATATTTATTTACTATGTTTGCTTGCTTTGGTGTTAGTATAACTTTTTTAAATATTTTTTATGTGCTATCAAATCATTTATTTTTAAAAATTAGTAATACAATATTCTGACACTAATTACAATCAACTATTATGAAATCTGTAAATCTCCTGTTAACTGTTGGTTCCTCACCTTAATTGTGTTTTATATAACTAATTACATTACATTGTAATTTTGCTCTCTATTTTTTATTTACATTCAAGATTTTTGTTTATACTTACCTTAATGAAGTGAATAAATATTTTCTTCTATTGTTTCTCTTAACTGTTCCATCGCACTTTGCTTATTTTAAATATTTCTAAATAGATAATGGTTTTTATTCTTTGAACTTTCATAAATCCCAGTTTATTAGTCAAAATTTTAAAATTAAGATCATATTCAATTAAAAAGTAATGATGGGCTTACCGGTGCTTGAATTCATATATTTAGATTTTTCTAGTTAAGTGTATAAATTTGAGATTATGACATAATATTAAAAAATTAATATTTATGATTCTATTTTTGTATAATTTTTTTTTTTTTTTTTTCAAAAAATAGTCTGATTTAGTTGAAAACAAAAATAGTTTTAGTGATTTTCTTAGCAGGTGATAAACTCATAAGTTAAAAAAATCAAAGAAAAAAAATAATAATACTATAAATATACTACAAATTTATGGCTCTTTAATTCAGACCACTAAGCTCTATCTGATCACTTATGGATTTTGACAAGATTTTCTTTTTTAAATAACATCCTTAAGTATTTGAATTTTTGGTAAAATTTTCAACTTTTGACTTTATTGTAAAATAAAATGTTATATGTATGGTTTATAACCCTTATTGTTAAAAATAATGGACACCTGACTGATTAATTAATAAGTTGAGATTTAATGGGGAATGTTTTCTTTACAAAGCTGGATGTATGCTGCTAATAAAGACTATATACATACTTAGGGATATATAAAATGAGTACTTGTTTGAGTTTGTTGCTTTGTTGTCACATCTCCAAAATGAGAATGAATGATATGCGATAAGTATGTTTATCGATTCAGTTTTTATGATAATTAAATTTTACTTATATAGCAGATCTCCTCTTTAATCCTCTAAAAAGCCCTTTATGTATATTTCAACTTCAATGCTGGGATTTGCTATAAATGTAACTGATTATTTGTTGTCTTTTTTTTTTACCATTTTATTATTGTACCGAATATATAATTACAGTTTCTATTATTTAAATTACAATTGTTTGGATTATTGATGCTCAGAAAGTTAATCTAAGTAGATATTAATGTAAAATGTAATACTTTTTTTAAGACAGTAATTCTATTTATGAGTGATTGTGAATATGTTCATATACACAAATAAGATTAAATTAAGATTTTGTATCAAGTATACATTAATGTAGGGTGATGTTCCAAAATTTATAGTAACATTGTCACTGGTATAAATGCTACAGATAGGCTTTGGGTTATAGATTTGTATAAGTTTGTATATAAGTATGAATATATAATGTGACTGAATATCAGTTATGTGATCTGGTTTTTTTTTAATTTTAATTTTTTTTTTTTATTTTAGTTTGCTGTTATAATACTTTACTGTTGCAGAATGATAGATTTTTTCAGACTTATTTACATGTATTTCTAAGTTTTTCATTTAAAATTTCTTTTATTTATGATACAGTTGTTCCCTGTTGTTGTTATTAAATAAGTAGTTTCACTTATAGGCTGAGGTGACAGCGCCTAAAGTACAAGAAGTCCAGTTGGAATTATGGGATTGGGATCCTGTCTTGACTGGTGTAGTTAATCATGATTTCTTGGGCAGGTACTTTGGGAGCTTTCTAATATTGATTTCTTTTTGCTTATTCATTTAACAATGTATAACTGTGATGATTTGCTTAGGTTGGCTGTGAAATAGTTTTACCATGGCAATGTGCACTTTGGTTTTGAATGTTTTTTTTTTTTTATGTACATTTTAGATTAGATGATTCATTTGTTCAGTTGTTTGATATTACAAATTAAATAGAAAAAAATGTGTTATAATGTCTAGATATTTAGCTAATTATTTATATGTTGTATATTTATCTGGCTATCAAAATTAGTAGAACTTTTACAAATTTAATGTTTATTTAGTTAATAGGTTGTAGTTGTGTTTGCCGGCAGAGGCTGATGTTTTTTAGTATCATATAATTAGGTTGTAGGTTAAATTTACTTTTAATTTCATGATGCAAGATTTTAAAAAACATTCTCTTAAAAAAACTATTTTAATATTTTTAAAAGGTACATAAAGTACTGGACGAATAGTTTTTAGTCATGATGTTAGTGTGTGCTACAAAATTTTTTTTTTTAAGTCCAGTTAAGTCATTCCATAAAAACCAACAATGTACCGGACAATTGAAACTTCAATAAGTATTATCTGTTATTTAATGGAACTTTTAAAGGTGACTTCAAGTGTTGACATTTTAATTTTACTTTTTTGAGGGAAAATGCTTTTCCGTGAGATATTACTGTATTTGAAAATTATCAGGTGGTAGGTTATACCATATTTCTTTTCTTAATTACCTTAACTATTGAGATCTAGCCTTTAGCCATTTTGTATTTTAAGTAGAAAGAACTGATTTTTAGATATTATTTTTATTAGTAATTTTTTTTTTTAATTTTGTTAATTTATTAAATGAATACCAGGCATTTTAAAATTTTATACAATTCATACATTTTTTTTTTAACTTATGCCATTTGTTTTTTTTTTTTTTTTCATTTGATAGAGTTATGTTTTTGAAAATTAAACATAATATACATTGGATTCAAAATATGTTCTACTTATAATTCAAAATTAAATTCTAAACAAGTAATTCTTAATTAAAAGAGTGTTGAATTTTATGTATTTATTCTGTTTATTTTTTACTGTTATTTTTTATTTTTTGCAGTGCTTTGTTTTATTTTTATTTGCCTTACTGTGTGGTTGTAGTTTTATTTTAACCTTTTTTTATTATTTAAAGTTATTTTTTGGTTAACTACTACAAACATGTATACAGTAATATGGTATGCATGATAAATACAACATATATGTAATATTAACATGAAGTAATTATGTTCATATAGTTTATTATAAAACAAATATCACGCTAATATGTGATTTTATTTATGGAAAATATTATGATATGTCTAATTCTTTTCCAGCTGCAGTTTGCTTTCCTCTAATTATGCTTGTGATTCAAATTTTTTTTATCTCTTTGTAATAAGTTTGCCTCTTAGCTTTGTAAGATGATTTGATTAGCATTTAGAAAATGTAATTCTTTTGCATTTAATGGTTGCTGGATCAGTGATTCACCTCCTAGTTCAGGTGTTATTGTAATTATGCTTAACCGTTTTAGAGCCTTTTTTTCTGTCTCACTGACTTCCTGTATACTACTCATTCAAATTATTGGGAGTCAGCAAATGTTATTTTATCATGAAGATTGAAGATAATTTAAAATTCTGACAATACTTGTATAATTTTCTTTGTATATACTTTCCCTTCTCTAAGATGAAGTGAGTTGAACTGGTGGACATGCTAGACTGTATATCCATATATACTTTTTTTTTCTTCACCTAATTCAAGTAACTGAATTGAATCCTTAGTTAGATGAAATATATGTTCTTAATTTAAAAAAAAAAACATATCAGCCATATTAACACTGTTTGTGCAGTGTTATTATGTTACTGTTTGTATTCATATATACATGTCCATATTATTATTTATGGATAATAAAATACTGGATTTTTTTTTTACTTTATTAAAATGCTGTTATTTGCTTACAAGAAAATTTTCTGATCACATAGGTATTTTTATTATTATTAGGACGTCACTGTTGAAGGACATCTGATGCCAGACACTATAGATTTTGCTTCCAGTGGTATAATGGAGTCATAGCACACTGTTGCATTGTTTTGTAACTACTTTTATGCCAGTGCAATGTTGCAACATCTTGATTTACTTTTTTTGAATTGTGAACAGTAATAGAAAGTTGGACACCCAAAAATGATTTGATTCATAAATTTAATTATTTTATATATATATATATTAATAAACAAGGATACTGTTAGAAGGTTCAATTTATTACAAAGCGCTAAAGAAATTAAGCCTGCAGTTAATAAAATAAAGTTATGCACTTTGGATCTGTCTACTAGTATCTATTTTCTCTTTTAGCAAATTATATCTAGGGTGATAGAAATAACCTTATTTTTTATTTACATTTTACATTGAAAATTTTAAGTGCAATCAGTAGGGAAATACAATTTGGTAATCTTGTTTATTTGTGTGCATTGCACATAATCCAGTGATATATATACCTTAGACAGTTTATTAACAAAATATGAATAATTTTACTGTCTATTAAAATATTTTAATATTTTGGATAGTTAGAATTCCATATTTAAAATTTATTTGTCTTTCTTATTCAGTCATGATAAACAAAGAGATTCAAGTTTCTTAATTTACCTGTACCCTCCCTGTTTATAGCTCTGGATTAAAGTTATTGTATTTGTAAATACAGTATGCAGCAGCTGGAGTTTTGTGCATTCAATTGAATTTGCACATGACTATTATTTTGTAGCTACACAGAATAATGACTGTACAGTTGGCCATTATAGTGTTGTAGTTTGTGTTATTTGTAGTTTGTGCAGTAAAAAAAAAATGCTAATTGCAGTGGTCTGTTTTTATTAAAACATTATTTACTTAATTTATTATTTTGTCTTAAGAGTTTGAGAAGCAATATTTGTATATACATAATTATTATACACTTCCTAATTATCTTCCAATTTTTATTTTATATATTTAAATTCTCCCCTATTTCATTAAGTTATAGGATTGATTAGACAGATGGATAAATTTCATTTTATTATTATTACATTAAAGAAATTATTTCTGAGAATTGCGTTTTGCATTATACTGGACTCAGAATTGATCGTGCTTAAGTAAGCTTTACTGGCACTTTGATTTTGTCAAATTGTGTTTATAATACAAATTATTCCAGTGTTTTTTTATATGAATGTGTGCGCGTGCGTGTGTGCATATGTGTGTGTTGTGTTTGAGTGTGTATTTTTTATTTTCAGAATTCATTTAGGAATAAGTAAACGTATTTTTTCCACACTTCAATATTTACTGTGCACAATAGTATAAGTGAACATTATGTGGAAATTGTAGTAGCTTGTAGGCATTATATTTGAGTGCTGCATCAATAATCCAGCTTTTGTATGAATTTTCAGTTACTTTCAGTCTTATCTTTTCATAAGAAGTGGTCATGCGCAGTTTATTTTATTTGCACTAATGTGTCTTCATAGTATGTGCTTAAGTATTATACCTTTATACCATAGTATTTATTACCTTATCCCTGTGCATTTTTTATATACCTTCTTTAACTTTTAATTCCTTTATCAGTCTGGATTGTCATCTGAAAATTAATTATACATTGCTGAAATTCTGCTGTTTTATAAACTGATAAAATCGATAGCATAGCAGATAATAGACAGGTAAGAAGTGGTTTAGCAGATAGTAGTTTCTTTGGATTCGCATCAAAACAGAATCTGTTAAATAATGTTTATTTTTGGCAATCTGCAGAAATCTTCAACTAATGATGTGCCTTGTTAAAATAATTCCCTTTATCGTACTTTTTTCTGACTGCTACCCAGTTTTTGGCTATAGTGTATCAACTGTTGATGTGCAATAGATTTCTGTGCATTTAATATCAATGGTTGTGGTCTTTTTTCATTGTTGCTGTGTAGTACTTGGTATAAAATCTATCAGAGTTGATCGTTTAAATTTATTTAGGTTTTTTAATTAAAAGTATGACATCTAATATTGATGATCAGAATTAGAATCTGTTGACATTTATGTTATTTACTTTTTTCTGTTGCTTTCAAATTTAATCATGAAAAACATATCTTTTAATATGAAGCATACGTAAAAAGTAAGGACCCCAGTCTGTTATTAAAATATTAACTAAGAAGGAAAGTGTATTACTGATTTAATTTGGATTTAATTTGTTTGTATATCACTGCTGCTTTTCTACATAATGTGTCATTTTCTAAATACTTCTTGTATTAAAAACACAACTGTTTTATTCTGTTCATTGAAATGTACTCCCTAGTCAATTAAGCATTACCATTATCATTATTTTCAAACTACTGCAAACCAAGCTGTTCCTTGATCTAATTGAAAATATGACTCTGGGTTGTAAGGGAGGTGATAAAAAGATCCCATCTGAACCATTAAATCATGAATAGTGTGGTTGTGAATGTAGACATTACTGGACATCAAATAATTTTGTCAGTTTTCAATGGTGGTTATCAATTCTTAAAGCATTTTATAGTATAGCTCTGCTGTGATTGTTGTTTCCAGCTCTATAAAATTAAACAAAATAGCATATTATTTATTTCATAAAACACCAGCATTGATTTTTTGTGCTTAAATTTTTTTTCTGTTGTTGAATGGTACCACTCCATGCATTGTAGTTTCAGTTTAAAATTAATGTAACTTTTTCCATTATCAATAATGATGTTTTTCTTTTAGTTTTTGACTAGCAAAGATCTTATAACTGCCTTTTTTTCAGTAATAATTCTGTTCAATAGATTTTTTAAATCTTTAAAAATTCCTGAAGAATTTTCAAGTGCCATATTTATTAATTTTTTTTTAACCTTTTACAATCACTTTTTCAATGAGATCATCTTCCTAAATACTTGGATTCATGTTTCTCTTATGTAACCATTGTATGCTGTGTTAAAATCCCATTGCTACTTTTTTTTTATTTTGCACTGTAAGTCCATAAAGTTCACATAACTATGGTGAATTTTAGCAACATTAAGATTTTAGCCTTAAGAAATTGAATCAAACATGTAAACTTTACCAGATTATTTAGAGCTGCAATCATTACTGATTTTGGAACATGTTAATTCATTGTTCCAATACATCTTTGTTAGAGACTGACACTTATGTTTGTTCTACATATATTTCATATTCATGTCAGGAAAGAATTTTCTTTATTTTCCTGTTTCACTGTTTGATAGTACAACACAGATTTCTAGTTTTCTTCCTACTTTAAAAATTCAATAAAATATTGTTGCAATAAAGCCTAACGATCCAGCCACATCATCTTCAGAAATGACTTTTCTTTTTTTCTTCTTTAAATTAAAGAATATTCTGTGGGATCAGAATTGATATCTTGATAAAATATTAGTTCTGTTTTGAAATAAATGTACTTTTAAGTATTTATGCTGTGAACCCAATTAATACAGGCTTAATGTAATTTGTAGTTTAACAAACTTAATTATAAGTAACAAATAGTGCATAAAAATAATTATGTAGAGTACAATCCTGAAGTATATTAGATTGACATCACCAATTAAAGATTAAATATGGTTTTAGCTGTACAAATTTCCATCATTACTTCACATTTTTATTTACAATGTTACTATTTCCTGCCAGATTAAACAAAATGAATTTTCATATATGATGGTGTAAGTATGTTAATATTTGATTAAATTTCTCTGAATTTTCTGTCTGATTTTAATAATTTACTTTACTTATTCTTTTTTTTTTTTTTTTTGTAATTTATATTGTAGTTGTTTTGAATTAGACAGTTTGGTTGCATAATAAAATGTTAAAGCTTATTGTTACATAACAGTGGTGTAAAATTCTAGTGAAATATAACTGGGGTAGTAGGTTAACCTAAATTAGTGTACTGTAGTCAATTCAGAATGGAACAGAATTATGAAAACAGGTGATTTTGAAAAAGTCAGTAAGAGAGTACATCACTGTAGAGTGAAAAATTATTAATGTGAGTTAGGGATTTTTATCAGATGCTGTGTACATTGTATGCTGCAGTGTAGGATTTTTTTTTTTTTTTTAAGGTGCTTTAATTATTATTGAGACAGACCATTTCTTATGAAAATATCTTTAAATTCTTTTTGTTCATGTTGCTAATCAAAACATTTTTTAACATATTTATTCCATTTAAGAAATCACTATTAATTGTTCTGTATAGTTTACTGTGATGGAGTCTATTGGCCAGTCTCTTGTTTTGCGACTTTTTGACAAAGATAATGCTGCAACTGATGATAATCTAGGCAGGTACTGGCTTGTTTTTTTTTTTTTTTAATTTAAACAAAAAATAAAAAGTTGATATCTTTAGCTCTGAGTAAGAAACAGTATACTAAAATGTTGATAGCTAATAAATAATGTTAAAACAATGTTTCTCAGTTCTATTCCATTTTTAAATCTAGCTAATTATAGCTAAAACCCATGATTATATGGGTTTTAGGCGGCAAAATAATTACTGTTTTTTTGTTTTTCATATTCAGTTCTTTCATCAAAACTAAAAGGCATTGAACAAACTGATTAATATTATACTTAATTTAGCTGGGGAGTGATTATGCTTCATATACCTCAGCTCAGATTTTAAGAACTTATACAACAACTGCATATACACGTGTTTGTTAAAGTCAATGTTTCTATTTTTAGAACTGCCAAATGATAATTCTTTTTTTTTTAATGTTTCATATCTCTTTTGGGATTTCATGTACTTCATGATGAAAATAATTTTTCTTACATCTTCAGAATTTTAAACACTGATTTCTTTTTGATCTGTTTATTGCAAACAATTCAAATTGAGACAGAGTATGGTTTTCCATAATGTGACTCTTACAGTAATGAAATTCAGATCCCAGTTTTATGCCTTTTGGTAAATTTATGTTTCCTTATAATATTTTTTAGTTGCTTCTTATTATATGAATAAAAAAGTGAGTAATACAAAACTAGTAAAATTTAAAATATTTATTTTTTTTTTTTTTTCATTTTTTCCATGTCAGAATATTACAGTGAGTTATATCCTCTATGAGAATCCAGTTTAACACTTTATAATTCAGTTGAATACATCTGTTTGCTACGAGATCATGATCTTCTCAGATGTCTTTTTATATCTTGGTGAAAAGTAAATATTTTGATACAGTCTTTGTATTTAATTTGGTTAATACAAAATCATTGATCAGTACTTACAAAATCAGTGCTTTTCCCACCATGAATAAAACTACCCTGATCTTCCAAGAAATTGCAAATCGAATAGATGCTTGTTGTTGAAGTGTCCTTCAAGCTATCCTCTGGATGAGTTATCTTGTTCTATGGTTCTTCATTGAATAAATTGTTCTTTTTCCTCATCTTCCTTTCTTTCTTAACAAGGGTTGTTTTTTTAAGTAAGGGCTGTTGGCGCGTATAGTTCTCTAGTTCGCGTTTATGCCGCAATGAGCCACCGTGCCACTTACCAGCATCCTTTGTGAACAAACTCACGCCAGTTGCAGCTCTGTAGCTTAGTTGTGCGTCTTTAAAATGTTTAAGATTATTGAATCGCCCACCACGTGTGAGATATGGTCAGTCATACGTTTTTTGACTGCGAGAAACATATCGGTCGCAGACATCCATCGCCAGATAACTGAAGTTTATGACCCTAATGCAATGAGTGAAGGTAAAGTGCGGAAATGGGTTAGGGAGTTTAAAGGTGGCCGTGAAAACGTCCATGACGA
>JAAAKQ030122010.1:0-13755 GCA_010016005.3 Zanna intricata | reverse complement strand
ACGACTGGCACTGGATAGGGAATCTTGGAGAGCTGCATCAAACCAGTCAAATGACTGAAGACAAAAAAAAAATTTTTTTCTTACTTATAACTTTTTTTTTTATTGCAGACAAAACATCCGAAAAGTACGTTAAATTTTATTGTGGAAATATTTTTATTATAAATATAGATTATAGTTGTGCAATCAAATTTTATTCGGATATTTCGTAAACACTTATATGGATCTATATAATAACCGAATAAAAAAAAGTATTAAAGTGTGTATACGAGTGTGCGTGACTTAATATAAACGAAGAAATTTTATTTTAAGAATTCATATAAACGTAGTGGTAGTTTTTTCTTATTTGTAACACGATGTTTGAATTCCGTGGTAAAATTTGTGGAACGAAGCCCACTAAGAAGCGACTGTAACAATGATGTTGACGACGACAACAACGACGACGCCAGGTCTGAATGAAGGACAAAATGAGAGTCGGTGTCCGGATAAGAGGTGGTAATAAGGAGCGTGAGAGAGATCGTAGAGGAACGTCGGGGGTGAAGCAGTTATGTTAGATTTTAAGGGTGTGCTGTTCACCGAGTCGCGGGTAAATAATGAAAGTACACGCTCAAGGAAGCGCTCCTATATATTATCACACTATTCCTCCCTTTCCATTTTCCACATCTTTTTCCTATTCTTCCAACGAAAATTTCTCCTTCTTATGAAATAGTATAGAGAGAAAAATAATGATCTTTCATTCAACCTTGTTACTAACGCTCAATATCCTCAAATATTTACGCAAATGTAATAAAAATGATATACATTTTAATCTTAGTATAATTTTATAGTACCTAATAAAATTAATGTGGAGAATAACAAAAAAAAAATTAATTGCTACCTTTTTCTTTCTAATTATATTAATTAAGTGTAGAATATAATTAACTTGAACCCCTTAAAATAACCATTTAAAATTACTGTAATTATTACAATATTTTTTCATTGCTCGTTATTAAAAAAATGAAGAATAATTTTAATTATATGAAAGATTTATGAAGAATGTAACAAAATTTCATATTTTACGGGTGAAAATAAATAAGAGATTATAACTTACATAAGTGTGTGAACACTTCGTTAGCGAGTGTCGAATGGTGAAAGGTTTTTTACTGAATTTTGCATCTTCAGTAAAATTAAGCCAGACTGTAATTCTTTGGACCTAAATTAAAGGAATACATGAAGAGGTTTTATACGGAGTGTTCCAAGAATGGTGGGCTGGCTATACTTTTTTTGAATCTTAGGAATAAAATATCCTTTGGAAAAATGGCAATTTCACCTTCGTTCTCCTGTCTGTCTTTTTGTTATCTTGTTATAAAAATTTATACCTTCCTCCTTATTAATTATAAAAAGTTATTTTTGTTAGTTATAATTTATATTTAAGTTTGAATAGAGGATATAGATTACATCTATAATTTCTCTGCAAATATCTTCAAATACCACTGTTTTTAATAAAAATCAGAAGACAAGCAGGGGAAAAAAAGTGATACTCACTTTGAAAAACGGGACCTTTTCCGGTCTCGTTTTTCTAACCCTAAAACGTTTTTAGGTGTAAAGATTATGAAAAATATCACTTAGGTATACAATTTTGTGATTGAAAATTATCTAAACATAATCTCTAAAACTATGCGATAAATTTAATTGAAATTTAAATATACTGTAGTACGCAGCATATCAGAAGCTGTGCATGTAAAACTTTGATGAAGATTGGTTAAGTCGTTCTTTAATTACGCTTAATTGAAGGTCTACAACAGACAATATAATCTCAACTTGATTCTATGCTGTGAGTCATTGTAGTGAGTGAATTGAAACTTGATGCTTATGTGTAGGCTGTACTTGTTAATCGAACGTACTCATATATAGTGCGTTGTATTCTGAAAATCAATGCATTTCGGACTGCGAAGTAATGAGGGCCTTGAAAATGAAAGGTCGATCTTCTACTCAAGAGTTTTGTTTTTGATTTATTGCAATATATATTTAAAGCAGAAGACTTCAAGTTATACAATTTCAAAAACATATACATTTTACAAAAAATGCTACTCAAGTAAATAGAAAAAGTAAAAATAAATTTATTTATTTATTTATTTTTTTTTTATTTTTAAAAACTGTTTCTTGGGAATTTGATAATAAATATTTTTAATTACAATTGTTGTATAGTTTACAATTTCAAGTAAAATATACTGGTTTTAATTAAAAAAATTTCTTGAAGAAAAAGATTCTTGAAATAAAATTTAATTTGAATAATATTAAGTAATTTTATACTATTTATACTAACTCACTCCTACTTTCAGTCAAAATAACAAAGTTATCAGAGAACCCTTGTCATTTTTATTTATTACTTTTGAATATGTTAATCCACTTTAAATTATTAGTATACATCTTTTATTACTTCTTTCCTAAACCAACTAAAAAGCATTGGTAAATCATTGTCTTATTCCTTTGTGTATTACAACTTGATTTTCTTCTTGTTTTCATTCGTTTGTCTTCTTTTTTTTCCATTTTTTTAACCTCCGGAACCACCATTAGGTATATCTGCAGTGGATGAGATGAATGAATTATAGCATGTGTGAAAAATTCCATGCCTGACCGGGTTTCGAACCCGGGACCTCCGGATGAAAGACCGAGACGCTACCACTCGCGCCACGGAGGCCGGCTCTTTCGTTTGTCTACTATAACATAATTTTCTTCATTTCTACTATTACCTTAGCTGTGAGATTGTTTTTAAAGTTATAATTAAAATAACCTCTATATTTGAATCATATTTTTACTAAAAATCTTATTATTTTTTACTATACTTTTTATTGTTTATAAACAATATGATCGGGTGATTTTTATTCAATAATACTAAATGATATCTAAATACAATAAACTGTTTTTATTGTTTCTAGTTTTTTTTTTTTTTTTTTTTTTTATTCTAACAAGTGAGGAGATAAGATTCAAAACATGCTTTCTCCAATTTATTTTTAAACTTTTATGTTATTAGAATTTACATGAGAAACATTATTTGACGTTTAATAATTGATGTATAATAATTCAATATAGAAAAGCAAGATTTCAAATAAAATGTGTTTTCTACGTAACCAAGTTTCATTCTTAGAGTGAATTGTCCAATTCACCAATGGTATGACTTCATTTTCAATCAGCTGACTGCACATTTCATCACAAACAAAACGTTCCCTAACCTATTATCCTGTTAAAATTTCGTAAATGTTAAAATAGGCCGGCTTCCGTGGCGCGAGTGGTAGTATCTTGGCCTTTCATCCGGAGGTCCTAGGCTCGAATCCCGGTCAGTCATGGAATTTTCAACACCCTACAAATCATTAATTTCCATCCTCTGAAGAAATATATAACAGTGGTCACGGAGTTTAATAAAAATGTTAAAATAAGGTTATATTGTTTTGTCTTTTAAAAGCGTATTTTTAGAGATCATTGTAATATTTGACATGAGTGACGCAGATTGAAATGTACTTCTCGGTGATTGTAATGTTGGAAGCAAAAAAAAGGAGTTACAGATGGAAAACGATATGCTTTAAAAGTATCAAGGTATTCTTGACCAAAGAAAGGTTCAAAGCTTCAGCTTTTCAAACATGAAATTAGTACGTTTGATTGAATTAAATGTAGGCTTAGATATCGAAAAGTATTTTCATCTAACTTCTTCAAAAAACCAGATAAAATAAGACAAGATAGTATTAATTTTTTTTTTTTTTTTTTTTTTACCTCCGGAACCACCGTTAGGTTATATCTTCAGAGGATGAGATGAACGAATTGTAGCGTGTGTGAAAAATATGCCATGCCTGACCGGGACCTTCCGGATGAAAAGCCGAGACGCTACCACTCGGCTACGGAGGCCGGCAAGATAGTATTATTGGCACATTAGTCACCATTTTGTCCAGTTAAACAGCGTATGTTTAGGTCAGTCACTAAAAACAAAACTCAAACATCTGGTGTAGAATATGATTGCAATGAAACATATTTTTCACCTAATTTGCGATTTAAAAGTAAAAGTTAAAAGTTCCAGACCGCAAGAAATTGTTTTTTTTTTTTTCAATTCTACAGGCATTGGTCGTTCTAGGCTAAAAAGTATTGTTACAAAAATTACAAAACCAAACCAGCTGAAGAGAAAAGAGGAGTCGTTCGGAAAAGCCACATTAATTTTACAAAAAAAGGTAGAAGTAAAGAAGTTTGTCAGACATTCATTAGGGACAGAGTTGTAATCTAACAGAAAATAATAAAAAAGAAGTTTTAACCAAGAATTCAATATAGATTTCAGGTCTCCGGCTTCCGACGCATGTAGTACATGTTGGTTGCTTACACAAAAAATTAAAAATGCACAGCCTAGATCTGCATAAAAAATTACATACAAAGTAGAAAAAAGAGTCCTCACTTAGAGAGCCCGAACTTTTTATAATCATTTGAAAGCGGTTGAAAAACATGTTTACTTTCTGTGCTTTGATCTACAGCAGATCTAGTCGTTAGTGAAGACTACAATTCAAGAAGCATTCTATGCAAGGCAATAAAATTTATATAATTTATGCATAGCTGATCTCAAGAAAAAAATTCGTTCTTTTATTTTTAGTTTGGATACCAAGCTGGAAAAGGCAGGCAAGAAATTTCTTCTGCTTTGTTAAATCACCTGTTATCTCTTGACTTTGAAGGTAAAACAAACAAAATAAGAAAATATAATTTTAAGAAGCATTGTTCATTTCTTACAGTATATTAAAACGTAAATTTAAGAAATTTTCTTCTACTTCCTAGTGCATGGCCGTATCTTTTTCCCTGCTAACAGAATTTTTGGCAGAGCAGAAAAGATTTTACGAAAAAAATAGTCTGTAGAAGAGTATTTTGAATACTACAGAACAATTCGATGAGTAAAGTATCTTGGTAAGGAATGAAGTCTTTTCAAAACTATAGGATTAAGTACGTATGTATATTACACAATTATTGAGTCTGTCAGTAAGTTTAAAAGAGTACAATTAAAATTTAATGAAGAAGGAAATTTTTTCGAATGAATTGTAAAAGGAAAAACTATTGTTGAAGTATCATATCACTAAGAAATTAAAAATTTGTTATTCTCAAAGGAATGAGAAACTATAGATAGATTTGAAAAAATTTTCTTTCATAAAGGAAAAAAATAAATATTAATTTTAATAAAATTCAGTTTTAAAAATGTCTTTGTTGGTCATGATATCTGTAATAAGAAGAAAAATTATGTTAAACTACTTTTAAAAAGATTTTGAAAAATCTTTTGGAATATTATTCTAAAATTAAAATGTTTTCTTGCCCTTTACTTGTTTTAAGAAAATATTTTGAATTGTTTCATAGATCTGTTTGAAATAATTTATGTCTTTACAGAATTTTTTGATTATTATTAAAAATGTATTACCTAAAATACAATTTGTTCGAACCTAGTGATGTCCTAATGTGTTTCATTCAAACCAGGCTTTATCCATTTGTGGATAAAACGTGTTATGTCCAATTAATTTTATTATTTTCTCTCATGATGTTTGAAGTACTATTTCACTACGGTGATTAAATAAACTAAAACATTGTCTTAAAGCAACTGGTATATTTTACAATATCAATAAACTGGTATTTTCCTTAAAAATGGTTTTTTGAAAAAGCTGAAAATTACTTTTACTGGAATAAAACAATTTTTGAATATTACTTTTTTCAAACATGTTTCTTTTTATTGTCAATTATGACATTTTTTTTCCTTCAGTCATTTGACTGGTTTTATGCAACTCTCCAAGATTTCCTATCTAGTGCCAGTCGTTTTATTTCATCGGTATACTTCCTACATCTTATATCTCCAATAATTTGTTTTACATATTCCAACCGTTGCCGGCCTGCACAATTTTTCCCTTCTACCTGTACCTCCAATATCAAAGCGATTATTCAAGAATGCCTTAATATGTGGCCTATAAGTCTGTCTCTTCTTTTAATTATATTTTTCCAATGCTTCTTTTTTCATCGATTTGATGCAACACCTCTTCATTTGTCACTTTATCCACCCATCTGATTTTTAATATTCTCCTGTAACACCACATTTCAAAAACTTCTAATTTTTTCCTCTCAGGTACACCGATCGTATGACGTTAAATAAATGTAATTTAAATACTGGTAACTTTTTAAGTTTTTTTTTTATACCGGTAAGAATCATTGATTAGTCATTCTTATGCAGTAACATGTCAAAATGAAACCTTACTCTGTGAATCAAGAATTTGTTGTTTTTTTTAGTCAGAAATTCTATTATTCATATTATACATCAATTTTATTTTTTATAATTTTATTTAGCAAGATGTTTAAATTTAACTGCTTATATATGCTTAGATAAAAGTTATCTTATGAAACTTCATTCAGGAAAAAGTTAGGTGTTAATCGATAAATAACTTCTCAATTGTTTCTCTTACAACGATGATTGATTGATCTTCTTATACAAGAAAGATTTAAAGTAAGTTACAACGCGGCTATTATTTATGATATAATATTTTAAAAGAAAAATTTAGATTTATTGTTTTGGCAACAGCTGATTACCAAACCTGAAGCCTATCAAATTATAGACATAATTTAATAAATTACTATTTAAAATATATGTTGGTTGTAATACATTCTAAGAGACTATCATAAGAAGAGTGATTTAGCGATTTGTAAAAATTTTATCACCAAAGGTAACCGTAGTTAGTTACAGGCTTTTTTTCTGTTTAGCCTCCGGAACTATCGTATGCTATTACTTCAGAACATGAATGAGGATGATATGAATGAATGTGAATTAAGTGTAGTCTTGTACAATCTCAGGTCCACCACTTCCGAGAAGTGTGGTTAATTGAAACCCAGCCATCAAATAACACCGGTATCCACGACTTACTATTCAAATCCATATAAAGATAACTACCACGGAGGCTGGCGCTGGTGGTAGCGTCTCGACCTTTATCCGGAGGGTCCGGGTTCGAATTTCATGGGAATTTCACACACGCTACAAATTATTCATCTCAACCTCTGAAGGATATAACACTTAACGGTCGTTCCAGAGATTAAAACAAAAATGAAAAAATTTTAAGATAATTATAAAAACTGTGTATTCGTATAAATTTGGGTTTCTGCTAAAAAGTAAATTTAGTTGGTTACAAGCTATAGTTACTGAATGGGTTATTAAATTTGTGCATTTAAAAAAAGGATTTGAAATACATATATTTAAAGATTTTATTATTTTAAAATTTTAATTGTAAAATAAAATCGTAAAATGATCTGTTTTAGTACAGTGGATCGCCAATTATCGGGATCGACTTTTGAAAAACCGATTTCGAGTAATCAGAAATTCAAATAATTGAAAATATAAAAAATGTTTGTCATATGTACTGTGCATTTCATTACAACATTTAATAGGTATAACACTTTATATAAAAAAAAATGTAAAAAAATGTATTTCAATTAAATTAGAAAGTTGTTAAATTAAATCAAAATTGTTATAATTATTAAACTAATTTTTTGTTACAGCTAAGCTTTATTTAAATAGTATTTTAGATTTTTTAGTTTATTAATTCGTGTTTTGCCTAGGGTGAATTTAAGCAGTTCAGATATTTTTGCATGACGAACAAGTTAAATGTGTAACGTAACATGCATGCCCAACGTCTAAGATCGGTCATCGTAGAGCATTGTATAAGCGACCATGAATATTTACTGCGATTTGGAAGCGGTAGGCTTCTTTGCCGTGCATACCAACAGATTAAAGGCTGTATAACGAAACATGCAGACCCAACGTCTAAGAAGGTTGAGCACTGTACAAGCGACTGCGATGTAGAAGCCGTAGGCTTCTTTGACGTGCAAGACCAACAAGTTAAAGGTTGTGTAACCAATCATACATGCCCAACGTCTAATATAGCGGTCATCATAGAGCATTGTATAAGCGACCATGAATATTTACTGCGATTTGGAAGCGGTAGGCTTCTTTGCCGTGCATGACCAACAGGTTAAAGGTTGTACAACGAAACATGCAGACCCAACGTCTAAGAAGGTCATAGTAGAGCACTGTACAAGCGACTGAACATTTCCTGCGATGTAGAAGCCGTAGTCTTCTTTGACGTGCATGACCAACAAGGTAAAGCTTTTTTAACCAAGTATGCATGCCTTACATCTAAGATCGGTCATCGTAGAGCATTGTTCAAGCGACCGTGATTGTTTCCTGCGATGTAGAAGCCGTAGGCTTCTTTGACGTGCATGACCAACAGGTTAAAGTTTGTGTAACGTAACATGCATGCCCAACGTCTAAGGTCGGTCGTGGATCGTCTAAAATCGGTTTTGGGATAATCTATATACCACTGTAGTTTTTTATGATACCCATCTAACTAATAGAAATACTAATATAATATTATTGAAAAAAATCACTCATATTGGATGAAGATAAAAGATCCTCTGAAAAGATCTCTTTTTAAAAAATATAATTTATTAAGCAGTTAACGGAATACATTAATTTTTAAATTTGTGTTTTCCAAAAATGTAAATCTAGGTAGATTAAATATAATTAACAAAGGAATTTGTTTTTGTCATTATTTTGTTTTTTAATTCCTTGTAAAAAGTAAATAAATTAGTGTTATCGCGAAAAATTTTGGTTTTCATATTTCAACGGAAATATCCATTTTGACCATCCCTGAATTGATTTTGACTAGTTTCGGCGTGACGTCCATACGTACGTACGTACGTATATTGCATAACTCAAAAACAATTAGCTATAGGAAGTTGAAATTTTAGATTTAGGACTGTTATAACATGTAGGTGTGCACCTCCCCTTTTGGTTAAAATCAACTGAACCAAAAGTGTATAAAAAAGCCCAAAATCTTAAAACAATTTGGATTTCGGATTTTTTTTTAAGTGCATGAATAAGCCCTCGTTGATAGCTTTTGATTGGTATATATAAGTGGTACTTATTTTCATTGTTTCCTGAGTTATAGCCAAACAAATTTTTAATTAATGAAATCTTTGAATCTTACAAGGGAAGGAACATCAGTTTAAATCAGACTTCATCTTCTTTTTTTCTTTCATTTTTTTTTTTAATTTAAATATATTGATTTATTAATAAATATTAATCCGTGATTGTAAAAAATTTTTACAATAAAAAAAAATCAAGTTATTAGTGAAATTAAATTTTATGGATTTTTAAAAATGTGTATATGTATTTTAATAGACATCATTACATATGTGTATTGGAACAAATTTGGTGAAACATCAGATTATTTAATATTTAATGAAAATTATAATTTAGAGTCGTATTATTTTTGGACTTTCTGAAATCCAAAATCTTTAGATAATCTTTTTTATTTATGCATTTTTTTCTGTCTATTTGATAAAAAATATCGCTAAAAAATTTATTAACCTTCTCCTGTTTTCATTTTGTTGATGGTTACGACATAATAATTTAAAAATCATAGTATTACATACATACAAGACTTATATTTATTTAAAGAGTAATAAAGGGATTTTTACTTTATCGTAATATGTAAGATTGATGAATTAATGTTGTATAAATATTTGATATTAATAAAAACTAATATTTTAGCAATTATTTTACTGTCTACTTTATTAAAAAATTGGAGGATCGTATCTTACTTTCAAATAAAATAAGTTTAATTGAAGTGCAGCAAAAAATGTGTGCATATAATTTAATAGGCGTACAAGGATGTCATATGTTGTTCACATTAGTTAAAAAAAAATTTTTAATAAAATAATTTGAAATTTGTTCAGAGATGTTATAAAACCACTAACAGCAATTTTTGAAAGCAACAATATACATCGATAAAAAAATTTTTTATCTATAATCTCTAAATAATAAATTATAATAATTAAAATAAAGATGGTATTAAAGATAATCGTATAGAAATAAATTCTGTAACGTATTTTTAATGAGAAGATTAGAATATGTTGGAACAGATGTAGACAAGTTCAGTTCTTCAAACAATTCTTTATCAGTTAAATTTATAGTAAATATTTTAATATTCTTTTTACGGATAATATTAAGAGTTTTATCACAATTACTGTGATATGACTTGTAAGTGGTATAAGCACATGAGATGTGAAAAATAGGGAAAAGTAAATGCGTAACAGGAAAAATAGAGAAGAAATAAAAGACTTGAATTCTTAAGACGATGGTATAGTAGGATGACAAATTGACTAATGAAGAAGTTTTTTTAAAAAAAAAAAAAAGTAGGGAAAGAAAAAAATGTTGAAAATATTAATGAAAAAGAGACAAATTATTAATTGGACAATAAGAAATAATGATATTGTAAAACTAACTGCCGAAGGCAATACTGAAGACAAGGCTCTAGAAGAAGACCAAAATTAGGATACTTGTATGTACAAATTATAAAAATACACAATGTGGAATCTACAAGGAAATGAAGATGCTAAACCTGTTAGAAAGATTTTCTTGACGTACTGCTGCAAATTAATCTACAAAATTAACTATACAGAGATCATAATTTGTATTTAAAAAAAAAAAAAATATATATATATATATATAATCTTTAACCACATAATAACCGTCAGAAAAAATTCAGTAGGAAACATTTTTTTGGGGAATTGAGTAGGTTTTTCGAAAATTCGGTATGCAAAATCTTTAATTCAGATACTCATTTGCCCTTTGTTAATCTACAAAAAGTGTTTGATAAATCGATAAAAAATTACTTTGGAAAGTTATAGTGTTTTATTACTGTTGCTTATATAGTGGCATTGTCATAAGGATGGCCAACGGGAATAAAATCACACATACTAATTTAGGTTTAAGGCAGGGGCATTCGTTATCGGCGCTTGACTTAATTTATATTTGGAAAAATTGATTATGCAATGGAAACAAAAGTACTCATTGTTGTACATTTTGCAGATAACTATTATTTAAATCATTTGTTATTTGCTGACGATATGGTAATCTTAATTGAATAAGTGACAGCGAAGATGAATTGAAATATATAGTATTTTTAAATTTCCCAAGTTAACTACAAAGATCGCAAATTATAATAATCTGCCCGTGAACACTTTTTTTAACCTCCAGAACCATCGTTACGTATTGCTTCAGAGGATGAGTTGAATGAATTGTAACCTGTGTGAAAATGCCATGCCTGACTGGGGATTTGAATCCAGGACCTCCGGATGAAAGGCCGAGACGCTACCACTCGCGCTACCGAGACCGGCAGCCTGTGAACACTTAAATTTTTTTGACTATTTTGGTTATACTCTCTCCTTGTTATAGATGTAGACATTCGTAATAAAAATAATACATTTTAAAGTGTTTGTAGGATTACAAAACAAAAATTTAAGGAAAATGCTACGGAAGAAACAATACTAAAATTAGTCGAGACCACTGCTGTAATTATTCTGTTAAATAGCTGTGAGGCGTGAGTGTTAGGGAGAAATAAATTATGCTATATATAAGATACCGAAATGAATTTCTTAAGGAATCTTAAAGATTACAAGAAGAGAGAATATCCAGTGATGATGTGATAAAAGACTTCAGTATTACTTCCATAATTGACATAATATCAAATAATAGAGAGCGGTGGAAGAAACATGTAGGAAGTATGAAGGATTCAAGAATTTCCAAACTGACTCTAACTACGCTGCGTTAGAAAAGAGGGAGAGAAGACGACCTAGGAAGCACTGGAATAACGGAATCAGGCTATTGATCTATATTGTGTTATGAAAATCATGATGATGAAAAACATTGAAACACTCCAAAAATATTCTTTTGTATGTTACTCTTCAACAATAATAACATGCAAGAATAGATACTTCCTATATGCCGCCATATTAGTTTGCATATCACAGAGTATTTGTTACATTAAACAAATTATAGTCAGGTTATAATTTAATTTTAAAAATAGTAGAACGTTGTTATTGTAGAGTTGAAATGTAAAGTATGTCATTTGTTAATTATAATAATTCATTAACATTTAATTAAGAATTTTACTGTAATCAAACTAATATATTAAATTTATGTTTCAGTGGATATTATTATTTTGTCATTGTATTATGATTAAATTCTTCTGTAGTTGTATAATTAATGATCGTTATATAACATACTGGATACGTAGTATATGCAATATTCTCCTAAAATACTGTTACACAAAAGCATGTTTTGCTCACTGAACCAAGGTATTTAACACCTGCCCTATTTTACTTTATAAAATAAATATATATAATACAGATATAGGATATATGTATATATACGTATAATATGAATAATGTTTACCATATTATTTCCATGTTTCTGCATTTGTATATGCTTTACGCAAATCCCTAACTAAATTACACAGTCTCAATAAGCTAATAAATTATTATATAATGCTTTTAAAATTTTCCTGCTTATTCAATTTAAGTTTTCTTAACTAGAAATTTTGTAATTAAAAGATTATTATTTATAACTACTTATTTCAATTAATTAGGATAGTCTTTGTTTTTAACCTTGGAAATAAATAAAGAGCGATTCACGAAGAGTGTAACAAACTTTCATTTCAAGTTCTATTACTGGAAAATAAATAAGATAGTTTATTTAAATATAGGTTCATAAAGGTTTCATAAAAAGTCAGCTGACCAAAGATTTTGCCCTGATTTTCTGCTAGATAAAATAAGCCATACTGTAATTCTTGGAACCAAATTGAGGAGTAAATTTAGTGGTTACATAATGTTTTACATAAGAAATCTGGCATTAAAGGTAAAAAAAAAAAAATAATAATAATAAAAAAATAGATTTCAAACTGTATTTTCAGTACTTCTCGAGAAATCTGGAGGAAAAACTAAAGATTGTGGTTGAAAAACATACTATTTTTATTTTATTTTTAGCGTATCCGTTTAACTTATAAATGTATAAATTAGCATTTAACAAATGTTAATTCTTACCATTTAACTGTTCAAAATTTAATTGGTATAGAATTTACCCATTTATTAGTCATTTAACAAAGTTATTGTTCATCAAACCTATAAAAACAAGCGTTTTTCGTCAACCACATTTTTCTGTTTTACTTTGGATATCATAAAATTATGATATCCAAAGTATATCCAGTTCTGGAAACTGTACTACTGGAAAATACTGGTATACACAGTTCTGGAAACTATTTAATTCGATTTTTCCAGTTCAATTACATCAAGTTTAGCCCTTTTATAACCCCTTACGAATTGCAGTATGACTTCATCTGACGGAAGAACTGAAATCAGGGCGAAATTTTTTGTTAGCTTAAACTTGATAACAAAGAGGTTGTTTATAAAACCTGTTTCAAGAATTCAGTGGACGATCACTCAAATCAAAATGAAAAAAAAAATATTTATCAACATACGGAAACCATTTAGCTTATCGGCTATCCGCCATTTTGTATTTTTAATATAAAAATTTATTTCTCGAAACAGTTAATCCTATCGGATTAAAATTTCCTGTACTGCTAGGATATTTAAAGGTTTATTTGTATAGAAATAATGAATCGATTTCTCAACCCATTTCAAAACGGCGGCCATGTAAACTTTATAATTGTATCTTTGCAACTGGTTTATTTAAATGGTACGTTATTATTAATCATTTTAAATATTTCATAAATAAAAAAATAATATATTCAAATCCATTCATAAATAACTCGGTTAGTGCCTAAGTTTTTGATGTGAATTACTTTAGTTTAAAGCCGGCCTCCGTAGCCGAGTGGTAGCGTCTCGGCTTTTCATCTGGAGGTCCCGGGTTCGAATCCCGGTCAGGCATGG
>JAAAKQ030121999.1:0-13756 GCA_010016005.3 Zanna intricata | reverse complement strand
TTCCTTAGTCTGACTCTCAACAGGTACCTCTCCGACATGGTTGCACCTTCGGTCCAGCTACTCTGTATCACTTGAGTACGCAAGCCCCCCCCCACCATCAGCAAGGTCTCATGATTCGTAGAGGGAGTCGTATATATTAAATAACCAATTAATAAACTAATCAAACATAAATCAAATTTTAATTAATATTTTATTTCTATACCTTAGGCGGATTTAATAAAAGATCATGCAGTTTTGGTAAATAAGGTAAGATCGCCTCTGCAGTAGATAATATAACTGGTGATGATGGTGATGTTGAAGAACTATGATCTGAGAGATCACCGCATCCTCCTTTTTCATTATTTCCATCGCCATATCGACTCTCTTGTTCAGCATTACTTCCACTGGTATAACAAACAAAAAAATGTATAATTTCATAACATTACATTTTTCAAAAAAAAAGTTATGTTATTGCCATTGTTATTTACAGCCAAATCAAGAACTTTATCCGAACTGTACATTCTACAATATTTCTTCTTCCGATCCTTCACAAAACTGATTAAAAATTAATATGTACATCTTTCATCCTTTGTTTATTAAATCAGATGACTACATCTTTTTCTTGCAATTGTTAAGTCTTACACAAAACACAGATATCATATTATATGCATCATGATCTTAATGATATGAGCAACTCATATTTTTTGTAAATGGATATTAACTTCCTATAACTGGATCAATGAACAATTGATTTGTATTTTAATATTACAGATTTTAGCAGCTGTAGACATATAACATTAGATATGACAACAAATTTCTAATGTCTTCTTTTTTTTTTTTTTTTTTGTAAAGTTTGAATTCAATCTCATAAAGTAGACAATGCAAGGAGGCAAAATTTAGGAAGGCCAAACAGAATCATTGCCCTGAGTGTTAAACAACATCCCTGTGGACTGTATTTTTATATTTATAATTTTTTTGTTATTGGTTTATGAAAAGAAAAATAATATAAATAACAGCTATTGTTAATAATTTTAATATTTTTATTTCTATGTTTATAAAAAGCCGCTTGAAAAAATAAATAGATAAATTGTATTATTTATATATATATATTTTAATTACGTTTTAGTAGAATAAGGTTAATTTATTATTTTTTATTTTCATATCTATTGAAGTTATTTCTATTCAAATTATTTCTGAAAAAAAAAAAAAAAACTATTAGTTTCTTTTTCTCTATTTGTTGTTTTAAGCTTCTCCCAGCAAGTATTTTTTACATTTTATGGAAATGGTCTATAATAAATACAAAATTGAAGAATGGTATAAAAACAATGAAATTATACTTAGTAACACTAATATCATATGTCTGTTCAGAAAATAACTTAACATTTTTGATTATGTGCCAACAGAGATATTTATTGACATGCAGTTGGCAGCACTGTGTTCTGCATAACCTTTGTAACCAAATGTTTTTGAATTGTTGATATCTCGTTTAGTTTTCATGTTATTATTATTTGAGTACAACATTTTTAGGTGTTAATAGCGATTTTTATTATGTGCAAGTTTTGAGAGCAATGATACAATGTAAAATTTTGTGTGAAATTTGGGAAAATTTTCACAGAAATGTTTCAACTTTTGAAATAAGCTTATAGACAGTGCTCTGGATCGTACGCAATGTTACGAATAGTTTTCACGATTTAAAAAAGGTCGTCAATCATATAAAGATGCATTTCAACTGATGACATCCACGTTCAGAAAATCAACGATCTGATGCATTTGCATGCATCAGATCGTTGCAAGTTCTTCTGCAAGTTCCCTGTTAGGAAACTTGCAGAAGAGGTTAGCACATCAACTAATCATGTCATGACATTTTGACTGAAAAATTGAACATGCAACGAGTTGTAGCAAAGTTTGTTCCTTATCTGATGACTGAACAGCAGAAAGAACATCAAGTGGACATTTGTTGACAACTTCTTGAACAAACCAATAACAATAAAACATTCATACAAAGGATCATAACAAGAGACAAAAGCTGGGTTTACAGATACTGCATTGAGATAAAAGTTCTATCATCACAATAGACTGGCAAAGGATATCCATGTCCCAAGAAATCAGTCTTGATCTAATGTCAAAGTGACGCTCTGTTTTTTTTTTTCAATTTTAATGTAATTGTGCATTTTGAATTCTTGCCTCAAGGAGAAACATTGAACTGTGTGTACTGTCAAGGTGTTTTACAACCATTACAAGAAAAACTCCTCAAAAAGAGACCAAAGTTTGTGGGAAGCAACTCACGATTCCTTTACCAATGACAATGCATCCACACACTCAGCTTTGTCAGTTCATCAGTTTTGTGTAAAAAATCCAATGACTATCCTCCCATCTCCCTACTTACCAGACCTGGCACCTTGCCATTTTTTATTATTTCCAAAATTAAAATCAGAGATAAAAGGATGCCATTTTGAGATTACTGATGACATTAAAGCAAATTTGCCATGTACCTTAAAAGACCATTTCAAATGAAGTTACTCAGGACTGCTTTGTGAAGTGGAAATACTACTGAGAAAAGTGTGTGAATGGGAGAGGGGAGTACCTTGAAGAGGATACGGATCAATAATCTGTAAAATTAATAATAAAGATTACGAAACTTCAGTTTGGTTATTTTCTGAACAGACCTTGTACTCAACAATTAAATAAAACCTTAACATAAAAATTAAATTAAATTAGATCACATTTGTCATCAGTGCAGCGCAGTACTAATCTGTCATGTAAGGAAACATTGACACCTGATCACTGTAACACAACACTCGGGGAATACATCTTACATAATAAAGCGATTCAAAATTCTATAACCTACACATTACAGTGGATTGACCAAGATTCAAAAGATGATACTGCTAATAATGACGACCACCTAGCAACCACACTTTTCTAGTAGAACTGCTCCCTTCCCTTCCCTGATGTTTAGCATTTAACATATAAAAAAATTGTTAATTAAAATTTATTTTTATTCATTAATTTTAATGAAGATAACATTAGTTGTCAATCAGATTACTGGAATAATCCTCACAAGTTAAGTTTTCTATGAGTGCAACTCAATCCTTACAGAATAGAGAAAGTTATACATTAAGTGCAATGCTTTATTTATAATAAGAACATGTAAAACACTTCGAGATATAAAAGATGTTGCTTTCTCTATAATAATGATTGTAGATAGCTATCTAAGTGATAAACAGAAGAGGATGGAATATAACCTATAATCTGAGAATCACTTTCATTTAAGGTTTAGGGATGATAATGCTAATGATGAGGCTTGACATGATAATGCACTGAGATAATATGCAACTCAATAAAAAAATGAAAAAGCATTTGACCCTTTATATTTCCTAGTATGCTTAGCAAGGAGAACTTATGGCTTGTGCATCAGTTAGGTCATCTACAAATATCTGAAAATAACACTTAAGACAACCAGAAGATATAAATAAAAAAATAATTTTTTTTTGTTACTTCTTTAACTCTTCCTAAATATCCTCAGAAAATTACTATTAAAATCATTTATTAAAAATTATAATTCATTCAGTACCTTGGCTTAACAGGCTCTAAAAGAGTAAGTAACACAGCTATTCCACCAACTATACTCGTTTCACATGTTTCACCACATAATATTACATCAAGGAGTTTTTCAACAGTCTTCGGTCTGAAATAAAAAAAAACAAATTACAAAAATAAATCCAAAGGTTTCAAAATAATCTTACAATAAAAATATAAATGATTGTAATTTGGAGCAGTTTTTTCTTAAAAAAACTGCCTCTATAACTGTTACCCCTATTACTGCCTATAAGTGTTCTTAAAATTATATTTTAAGAACACTTATTAACTGTGTACAAAACAGAGCAAAAGGAACCGTAAATAAAAAAATCATATGAATATAAACTACATTACTCCTTCAAACAATAGTTATTTTGATTAAAATGGAACACAGGAATAATTATACAGAAACCATGATCATATAAAGATAATAAAGCAAAAGCAGACATCACACTGAATAATAAGTAACTTCTTACTTCTTTTCTCAATTAATAACAATAATAGGGAGAACTTTAGAAAATTTAATTATATAGCTTTTATAGTGTTCAGTTTCATATCAAAAGTTTATTATAATAAAACACCACTATAGCGTTATAGCAATACTACTGAAATATACATAATTTCATTTTAAGAACAAGAGAATAATATGACCCCATTCCCTCCTAAAATGTTTTTGATTGCCTAAGCAATCAAAATGTTGAACCCACAGCCTGTGGCCCAGTCAGTTGTTCCTTTGTATAGCCCTTATAGATTTTACACAGAACCTTTGTTTTTTATGCATTAAAATAATTAACAAAAATAATATATTTTATAAAATTTACTGAATATCTATGTATACTGGCTATGACTGCTTAACAGTGTAATACAGTTTTAATGGCTATTTTTTTATATTAAATTATCCCCAACATTAATAGGTGGCTCTTATAGTCTTAAATTTTAACTTATGTCACTAATCTTTTATGTAAAAGATTTTTATTTTAAAAATAATACGATTTAAAAATAAAATACAAATGTTTAAAAAAAAATTAAAAACAAAATATAAATAAGTTTAGTTAGATTTGAGGAATTTCATAAAAAAAATATTATTATAAAAAATAGAAAGATTTGATTTTTTGAAAAATATTGTTTATTAAACTTGAAAACTAAAATAAAATTTGAAGTTAAACAATTTATTTATAACAGTCGGCCAACCCTTTACACATTTCTTGTCTATATGGTATACAGCTCACTTTACAATCCTAGTATTTTATTGGCTCAGTAACGATTTTGGGTTAGACATAGCTCATCTAAGCAGTGTTTTATTATTATAAACAATTCAGAACACTGTAAAAGTTGTCCAATTAAATTTTTCCAAGTTCTCCATATTGTTATTCATAACTGAGAAAGAAGTAAGAAGTTACTTGTTATTCTGTGTGATACGTACAAGGAGATCACTGAAGTGTTTCTCCTTGAGATATTCCAGGCATTGCAGAACAATCAGGTTGTAAGGTGATGAACAACAGCCTTCTTACATGGATGATTTAAATAAAAAACTAAGGGTAGAACTCATTAGTGAATTGATGTCAAGTACTTTCTTAATACAGCCACTTTTTTCAAAAGGATGCTAGATGTTAAAAATTAAAAAACAGTTCAAATTTCATAAAATCACTCTATTACATAAAGAGCAAACATTTGTTTGTATGTAGGCAAAAATCTCAAGAATAACTGAATTACTCGTTACCAAATTTTAGTAGTAGCTTCATTCCAATCTTCATGCCAATCCAATGTCAGGCTACGTTAAAATGAAAAATTATTTATTAGAATGTACAAATAGTAAATAATTTGCAATGGTGCTGCAATTCTCATTCAATCCGCTAGGTGGCAAGCCACTAAATTTTCATGCTCCTTTCTTAAGGTGAGTTGCTGCCAAGATATTTTTCAATAAAGGTCTTATTGAAAAGTAAACAACATATGAGCAATTCATAATCAATGTCAAGCAAATACTACTGAAGGTAAATTGATTAAAATTTGTACACGTTCTTATGTTGCAAGAGCACAATGAAAAAGGATTTTTTTTGAAATTCTGAATTTAAAGAGAAAAAATGGAATAATAATTAAATTTACTATTTTTTACATTTATTGGTAAAAAATTAAGATATCAACTTGATTTTTTGGTGTGGTATAATGTTAATATGAACACCTAAAAATCAATTGTTAGATTTAAAAAAAAATAGATTTTTGAATTTTTTTGAAATTTGGCTATTTTTTTAACTGCATGTCAACAAATGAAGATAACAATCTGATTTTTGGTAAGTGTAATATTCATGTGAATAAACAATTTTCTAGATTTTTGGAAATTTGACCTTGAAGGTAAAAAAAAAAAAAAATTGACCTATGATTAATTTCCTCAATTCCAATGATACTAAATAGATATTCAGTATATTTGGGCTCACAAATACTCTTCATATAAATTTGTAAAAACCATTTTTGGGTGTTTTTTTTTTTTTTTTTAATTAAGAGTTTTTTTAAGTGGTACAACCAATACAGTCGCTAACAATTTTATTGAATGTGAGACTGGCTCCACCTTGCCTTCAGTTATCTGACTAAAAAAAGATAAAATAAAAAAATAAAATGGCCATGAGAGGAAATGCAAGTAACCATAGAGCATGGGCAAAACTGTGATGGTGAGCTACTTTCAATAAGTTTATATGAGGTGGGAATTTGATTATTTTAAGGAAATGCAGACAAATCTCAGGAAATTATTGTAAATGATTTTTTTAAAGAAAAAACTGCCTTTTGTTAAGACCATTTTACTAAATAAAGGTATAAGAATATGAAGGAATCAAAAAAAGGAAATAGAATAAAAATTTATAAGAAATGATCAGAAGAGAGAAAGAAACAACAAAACAGAAGAAACAAAAAATGAAGGAAAGTTGCCAGAATAGGAGACAGACCAGAAATTACCTATTAAGCATAGTCCTACGGTAACCAATGATGACAAAAAAAGAACACCACTTGCAAGATAATTTGATTAGAATAAACTCAACTGTTTAAAAAAATAAATATTATCATTAACTGAACTGAACACTTGCAAAACTTGAAACCTGACCTCCTACAAAATAAGACAGTAACTTGGAGAAAGTTACACAAAACAAATTTTAACTGATCAAATGTCAATCAATAATTATATTCAATTTTTTTTTTATCTGTTATCTAATTTTTCATATTAATTTTTTAAATTCCACTATATTGGATGTTACTGAAATGTGACATCCAACTAGAAACTGTGATTTCTTATTACATATATTTAACTGACTACTTTAAATCAGTTACATGAGGTTTAAAACCTAATTACCAATAGTATAAAAATGGTGTAGTGAAAACATAAGCATTCTAAGAGGGCAATCCATCAATAATTAATCAAATCCTATTTAATCTTGTGCATATATTATTATTTTCTCCGAATGTTTTTTTTTTTTTTAATAACAATTTTACTACTAGAATCATTAGAAAATAAAATAACTCTTGACTTAATATCAACACTCGGTTTGAATAACATTAAAATTAAATTTCAAATTGAAACTTTAAAGCTAACACTGAAAAACAAAAACAACTTTTTTTGGGTCCGGAGGGAAAATATTTGATTCACATAGAATCTTTCACCATTTAAATGTATTAAGGAGAGTAGTACAGACACCTCATTGTGAGACAACGGTCCATACAAGATGGCAAATTTGAAATACTTAACTGTGCGTTTGGATTTATTGTTTATCCTTTTATCTTTACAATACAGAAGTAACAGTGCGATGAATGATCTTTTGTTCAGGCCAAACTACTCATGAACAAATTCATTAGATGTATGTTGGATACATCTAAGTTCAAATGTTGAGAACCCTTAGCCTAATATGTCTTGATATCACACACAGATTGAACAGCATATATTTGGTACCCAGTGCTTATCTTGATTCTCCATTTTTCAGCCAAAAAATATTTCTTACCGTTGTTTAACTAGTGGCGTCAAACATCATCATTTATCTTTAAACATCAAATCCCTCACACATAAAGGAATTTATCCAGATGATTTACACAGTTCTTTAGCCCAAATATTGTATTACCTAACATAAGACACTTGACACAATATTTTTAAACCCTACATCTGTACTAGTTGCATACACAGTGAATGCGTGGAAATACTGGCATGTTTAAGAAGTGTTATTGTATGTCTAAGCTGTCTGTTGTACAAGACTACACTTCATTTACATTCATACATTATCATCCTCATTGATCCTCTGAAGTAATACCTTACGGTAGTTCCAGAGGCTAAACAGAAAAAGAGAAAAGCTATCTGTCTGGCAACATATCACATCAGTGAATGATTCATCCTAAATATACAGCTACTGCTATGTAATGATAAGTCTGTGCCCCTGTCTGTTTGAAATCATTTAAAATATTTTTTTACATATATTACGTACCATAAAAAATATCTGAAATACCAAAAAGGCAATACATAAAAAAAAGTTACTGTATAAAAATTATGCGCAATAAAAAATGATACTATTTTTCGAATTCAGAAAACACTTATGTCAGAAACATAATAAACATTCTGTGTACCAAACTCTCTGTTTATCAGCATAATACTTACAATTCAATAGTGTTTAATATTGGATTTGGTTCTTGTTTAACTTCATGACAATATTCCTCACGAGATTTAATTATAATGTCACAAAGTAATTGTGAGGCACTGCTGTGACGATCAGCATCAATCGATGGATCTAATAACTGGACGATAGATTGTACTAGTTCCTCACTATCTAACCACTATAAAACAAAAATAAAAAAAGGTAAAACAGTGATAACGCATAAATTAAATAGTAATATATAAATAGGGATGTAAAGAAGCTGCTAAATATAATAATGTTTCTCTTTGTTTTCTGATTAATTGAATATAGGTTGAAGAATATGCTGCTACTTTATTACTGCTTCATGTAAATAAAATTCATTGAAGTTGAGAGATGAGTAATTTATATGCAGGAAATATATACTCGTAGCTATTAGCTTTGTAGGCAGGCACTGGGCATAGTACTAGCTGCTACATTTAAATATGACTGTGAAAATCAGTCACCTGTTTATAAATTATGAATGAATCAATGAGGTTAATATCTTTCATGAAACATTTTCATAATCTACTATAATAACAATTTACATCTTTACTAGAATTTATTGCCATCTCCATACAGTTACCTATCCCAAGCATGTCCTATGTTACATGTTAATGTCCATTCTCATCTGTTAAAAGTGCTGTGTAACTACACTTTTAAGTTTCTGATAGTAAATGACTATTTTTAGATCCTCTTTAGTATTTAATCATCTCTGGTCTCCCTTTTTTGCATCTTCTATCGTTCCTTCTAACAATATTGTAGTCAAGCCTCCTCTAATGATATATCCAGCAAATTATATTTCCTATTCTGAATTATTTGGATTAGCATTCAATTCTCATTTACTCTTCTCATTATTCACATTTCTACATTATGAGATTTCTCTTAACGTAAATTTATGAGATTTCTCTTCTCATTTTTCATAATCTACATTTAACCACTTTCTTCAATTTTTTTTTGCCCTCATTTCAAATACCTCCAACCTTTCTCTTTCTTAGTGTCCATGTTTCACATCCATATAGAAGTACACTCAGAAAAAAAAATCCCATAATGCTTCCATAAATTGTCTACTCCTTAAATTGATTTCAAAGGAAGCATAAAACTGTGTAATTATATTTTTAATCCTAGTATACCAAATTGATAAGTTCATAATAAAATTTTCACTTGCGTAATATAAAATTCTAAATATTATACTGTTTAGTTAGATTTCAAGAAGATGACAGGAAATTTACCATTATAAACTTTTCTGGCCAATTAATATAACCTGACAACGCCAAAAATACATCCTGTTAAGAAGGCAGCACCAGTACTGTTTACTTAGGTTTGAGATTTAGTATATAAAACTGTAAACAATCACTTCTACAACATGCATAGGATTATACTATAGACATGCATTTTATATAACAGATCACCTCATTATTGGAATAAATAAAATCTTTATCTTGTAAAATTGCAAATAAATGATAGTTTAAAATTATTCTGAATAATTCATTATTGTACTTTCATGTAAACAATAGTGAACTATAAGATTATATACCATATTACAAACCTAATAGAAGATTCAAAGAAACATATTGAAATTTCTTTACAAGTAAGGTTAATTAATTAAAAAATAAAAAAAATGTCTGTATCATATTTAGGATTCAACTGTCTTTCTTTCTATTATTTTGACACTAATGAAACTAGTTTTAATAATAAAAATAGATAAATATAAATAATAGTTAAAAGTATAACAAGCTAATTTATTATTAAATTAACTTTTACTAACCGTTAGAACATTTTGTTTCATTTCTGAATCTGAGATTGTGACAAGTTTAAGAGTTAAATCCATAATAGCTGAAGTACCTAAATGTTTCATAAGCAATGGAATACATGTACCCTTCCTCTTTAGAAACTCCAACAACTGAAGACATGTGAGCTTGTATGAATACCAATTCTAAAGAAATTTTTTTTTAAGAAAACAAAAAATAATTATATATTACTAAAATGTTTAAGCAACATTATTAACATATACATATATTAATTACATAACATAAATAAAATAACACTAAAAATGCATTTTGAGGGTGCATGAAATTATAACTATCCTCGGTTATAATTTCTTTTTTTCTTTTTTTTTTTTTTTTTTTACATAGTTTTACTTTTATTTATTGGCTACATGTTTATCAGCAAAAATTATAAAAAGTAAATTAAGTTAGGGAAACCAGTTTATTGTCAGGATATTGTAATTAGCCCACTGGGCTGGTCTAGTGGTTGGTGCGACATCACTAATCAGCTGATTTTGAAGTTGAGAATTCTAAGGTTCAAATCCTAGCAAAGATAGTTACTTTTATAAGGATTTGAATACTAGATCGTGGATACCGGTGTTTTTTAGTGGTTGGGTTTTAATAAACCACACTTCTCAGGACTGGTCGACCTGAGATTTTACAAGACTACACTTCATTCACATTAATACATATCATCCTCATTCAACCTCTGAAGTAATACCTTACGGTGGTTCCGGAGGCTAAACAGAAAAAAAAAGGATGTTGCAATTATAATATTTTACAAGATTATATTGTTAAATTTTGGTGTAATATTATTTGATGAAACTTAATAAATTTATCATTATCAAATCATACTACATCATTAATTTTTTTTTTTTTTTTGTAATATTCTCTTACTGGAAGTCTTTACCTTTATCTATATATTTTAATAACATTTAAAAGAACAGAAAAAAAATATAAATATTTGCCATAAAACTTCTATGTAAACCCCTTGCTAGCTCTCAGATCACATGGACAAATTCAAAATGGATCAAGCCTTTCAACTAAAAAAAAAAAGACTATCATCTTCATATTTGACTGACTCATGAAAGGCATTTATTGTTGGGGAATCTTTTACCCCAACATACTGCAATGATTGGATTTTGATATTTCCACATTTTACTTATACACTCAATTCTCTCTCCTTTTTAAAAAGTAGCATTAGCGTGATCAAGAAGATTTTGACTGATAATACTATTCTCTTTCTGTTCATCAGCTGGCAAATGTTGCACAAATTTTACGGAGATACAACGCACTTCCTCGGCAATCTCTAAACAAAGTTTCACCAAATGCTATATTATTTATTCTCAACTGCTGATGTCAATGTTATAATCATTTATTGATATGGTCTGATAAATTTATTGGTCCGTGTTCTACCAATTTAAAACAATTGAACCATTCATAACACAGAGATCTCCTCTTAACATTTTCCCTAAATGCTTGTTGAAGCATTTTAATTGTTTCTGTGAAAGTTTTGATGAGTTCAAAGCAAAAGTTAACACAAACACGTAGATCTTCCATCTTTGCTTGGTTAAAAATCTTTTGAGAGGTTAATACATGTGTTTTCTCCAAATGCTACAGCATGACAACAATACTAATCAATGTTAGCACGATACAACAAATGGCAATGTATTCCTATAAGTTTTCACTTGTTCAAAGATACTCTGCACTCTGATTGGTGAACTATTATAAAAGTTTGATCTTGTTGGGCTCATCTAGTAAATTATTCAACTTTATACTTTAATAATATTAATAAAATAAAATTTAAAAATTATTTATTTAGTCTTCACAAATACATGCTGAACACTCACTACTGCTTACACTCACTAATACTGTTTATAATGTAATATAGTATACTAAACTTAAAGAGTAATTATATTACATTTTTTTTTTTTTTGTTTAAGGAAAAACATTTTTATTTTCACAATCTTTTGCTTAATTAATTAATTTAAAAACTGAAGGTTCAGATGTAGATATCAATTTATATTACCACTATGATATATTAATACACAAACACAGTAAGAAGTTTCATACAATATGGGTTGTTTTGTTGTTTACACAATAAACAAAGATTGTGTGACTAATTTAACAGTCAATTAAAAAGAATTTAACAGTTCTTTTCAGGCTTATCCAAGTATAAACAAACAAATATTACTTAAGATTAGTGATATATCAATTTTTAAAACACAACATCATTGCTCTCAGATCTCTTGACTTTCTTGCTGATGCATTATGTATGTGCCCGTTTGCATTGCACATGCAAAAGTGGGAAATATATAAATATATATATGTATATATATATATATATATATATATATATAAATACAATTCAATGGCTAACAGTGTAGTAAAATGTGCATATAAATCTTGTAAAAGACTGGAAGTTAGCATACATTTACCCATTATTTACAATTTTATTAATTAACATGTGAACTAGTAAATTACACTGAATTAAATCTTTTAATTTTTATTATAACATATTATCTGTAACAACATTTTTTTAATTATATTTAAAGAAATATGATCAATATTAAGAAGAAAAAACTATTATGTCTTGGTTGTTGATTCAATGATTTTTACTTTACATTCAATGGAACCAAGATCATTATTATTTATATAATCATGTGTTAATTACATACATCATACTCAGAATTATATCATATTATAATTGGTTATAGAAAAAGTAAATACTGTAAGTAACTGACAGATAACTGCATAACAATTATTTTGTAAAAAAATTCTCGTTGATAGAAAACAAAAAATACAGTTTACAGAAAAAAAGTACTCAACATAAGAGTGAATATCAATAATTAATGATGTGGAATGAGGTGCTACTCTAAATTCTTGAAATTTGATGTGGCACATTAAGCAGTTTTATTACATCTGTTGACACAACATACAGCTAGCCCCAATTCTTTTTTGTCAGCTAAACGGCTTAAGGCTTATTTGGCGAGCATGTTCTGGGCCTAACACATTCATAAATTGGTACAAGCATTAAAAACATTATTGCTAGTTGATAACAGACATTCTGGTTAAACTTTATCCAAAATATAGCAAAAGTGTATGAAACTATTCTACGTCACAGACTGCGAAAAATTTGTGACATTTGCAAGATTATAAGTAAGCCTGTCAGAAGGTGATGGTAAACAAATTATTTATGGGACTTAACAAACTGCACATTGCTATTATGTCAATGCTATTTACTTTTTGAATAATGACACTGTGGACAATGTTTTTTTTCATCAGAAAAATAAAAAATTCTACTAAGATGTAATAGAGTGGTTCAAAGAGGACATCAACTGGAAGCAGTCTAAAAGGCGGAGTAACAAATCTTGATTCTTGCATTATGAATGTGGACTTGGCTACATGTCACTTGTAAATTTTTGGTATATAATAACAACAATCATCTCACATTCTCTACACTCACCAGAAATGATCCTGTGATTATTTCTAAAGCTGTAATTGAAATTTAAAGCATGTTTTGAGACCATAGAAGAGATCCAGACTGCATCACAGAAGGGCAATGAACATTTTGACTTGAGATCACTAATATAAGTATCAGGATAAAACTATGAGATCATATATTTGTGCAAAAGGAGACTGCTTTGAAGGGGTGGAGGCCAATCATTTTGTTTTTTTTTTTTTTTTTTTTTTTTGTCTTTAGTCATTTGACTGGTTTGACGCAGCTCTCCAAGATTCCCTATCCAGTGCCAGTCGTTTCATTTCGTTATACCTCCTACATCCTACATCCCTAACAAT
>JAAAKQ030121988.1:0-13757 GCA_010016005.3 Zanna intricata | reverse complement strand
ATCGAAAAGCTTTTAGCAGGGACAGGCAATAACCATAAAAAAATAAACAAATAATAAAACCGAAAAATCAAACTTAATACTAAATGTGTTAACATTAACAATAAAAAAACTTTTTTTCTTATTGCTTAATCAGGTCTCCATTAAATACGTTAATCTTTATTTAATTTAGTTATGTGTGTTTTAATTTCATACACTTATAGCACGAGAATACCTCAATGTGCTATCACTTCATAACGGATGAAATTTTCTATAAACTGCTTTACATAAAGTTGTAAGCCCTACATTTCTCTTTTGAATCAGTTTACAAATGTATTAAGAAGCACTTCACATCAAAGCATCAGATAAATACAAAATGTTTTCATCAAATACTGAAGATCTCTAACAAACCATCTTGAAATAATCTAGTTTTCTTAATTTCTCTATTAACAAATGTAGAGTATTTTAAAATAAAAGTTATACATCTGGAAAGCTTAAACAAAACTCGTTTACTGCTGATTTTGAATTCTTAACATGACAAAGAACATATTATCTATATTGTTCAATTAAAAACAAAATACTGAACACACATGGGCATTAATGAAAGATTAATGTAAAACAGCTTTGCCAACAAAGATATTCATTTAACTGTATTAATGAACCAACATATTAACCGCAGTCACAAATTTAATAAATCAACATTTTACAAGTAATGTAACTATTTCTGATCCCAAACAACAATATGTATCTTTAATGTGTATAGTTCTTTTACAAATGTGCCATACACAATTTGTACAATTTTTCAATATGGTGCCATCTTACACCACTATCAACCTTCTCTATAAACCATATAAGTAACATACAAAAGCTTTACACATTACCAATATTATTATTTTGTTTATTCTAAAAGAAAAATCATATAACAACAATAATTACCAAATTCTTGAGGATCCCAATTAAAAGATTCTTGTGGAGAAAATAAACGACGTACACTAGGAGCAGAATCATTTCCTTCTTCTAGTTTTAGTATTCTTTTCTTCGCTTTTCCGAGTAATTCTTAAAATAAAATAAAAAAAGAAAAATAAACAAATAACCTTAATGCATTTCAAATCTAAATTATCACTGTGTTCAACCAATTTTTTACATACTATTGGTAATAAAATAGTTGTTGGCTATAAATTGAATCTGACAAAAAATTTTAATTTTTATGGAGGTTATACTTTGATTTTAATAATTGTAAGTGGCTCTACTTTATCTGATTGACATCAGGTCAGCGCCCGCTCTAGGGGCAGGCAACCCGGACATTTGTCCGGGGTACCATTTTGGCTGTAAGTGAGAAAAATATTTATATATTAAATGCCTAATTAATAGAAAATTTTAAAAATTGATTTTCAAGGTACAAGCGACAAGTTTTTTGAGTATAACGGTAATTTCTTCAAAATAGTTGAATTGCTACCTGAATTTGATTCCATTATGGAAAAACATGTCCATAGAGTGCTCAAAAAAGAGAGACTAAAGCTCACTATCTCAGGAAAAATATACAAAATGAGATAATAGATCCGCTGCATTAAAGTGTAAAACTCATATTATTGATGAAATAAAAAAATCAAATATTTTTCTATAATCTTAGACTGTACGCCTGACATTAATAAGGTAGAGCAAATGATTCTTGTAATCAGATATGTTTCAATCAATAAATTTGATGCCGATATTGAATAAAGAATTAATGAAGGCTTTTTCGGCTTCTTACCAGTCAAAAGATCCACAGGAAAACAAATGTCTGGTAATATAATTAGAGAACTTAATGACTTGGATTTAAATTTGCAGGACATTAGAGGGCAAGGATATGACAAGGGGTAAAATATGAAGGGCAATAAAGCAGGAATGCAATCTAGAATTAAATAATACAATTTGTGAGCATTCTACGTTCCTTGTAGTAGCCATTCTCTGTAGCTTGTTGTTAATGATGTGACAAAAACATCCTTGGAAGCCACTAATTTCTTCAACATGGTCCAAAATATATATTTATTTCATTGGGCATCTACTTTTTGATGGGCAATACTTTTAAAATATATTCAAGATTTAACTTTGAAACCACTGAGTGACACAAGATGGGAGAAAAGGATAGAGACCTTAAATACTTTGAGATTCCATTTGGGAGATTATACGATATCTTGCTAAGCATATACGAAAACCAAGAAATTGATAATGTAATAAGAGACAAGGCTTCAGGTTTATTAGACTGTATTAAACAATTTAAGTTTTTTTGTTCATTAATTATCTGGCATAAAATACTACACTCCATTAATCCAATAAGCAATTTGATGCAAACAAAAGATTTTGATCTAACCTCTGCACTTGATTTTTTACAAAACTGCGCAATATTTTTTTAAGATTTTTTTTAATCATATAACCATTTCCAATTTTTATATAATATTTTTATAACCATTTCCAATTTAAATACAATGTCCAAAGAAATGGTACTAATATGCTGTAAGAATTTAGAATGTATTTTAACTGATGGTGATTCTGCTGACATAAATAGGGTAGAATTACTAGAGGAAATTTCAGCAGTATCTGTGATTTTCGGCAAAAAGAAAGCTTAGGCTTTAAGCTCATGTACTGAGCTTAATTACAAAGTTAAATTTTGCCCAAAACATTACTATTGCTTCAAGAGTATCACTGCAGCAAGTGGCGAAAGTAGTTTCTCTAAGTTAGAATTAATAAGAACTTTTTATGATAGGCTACTAAACAAAATCGTCTTAATGGTTTGGGCATTTTGGCAATTGAGCATGAAATTGTTGATCAAATAAATTTAGAAGATGTAATAAAAAAGTTTGCAGAACTGAAAGTAAGAAAAAAAGTTATTTTGTGATTTTAATGTAGCTGATGTTACCTTGTTTTATTTTCAAAATAATGGAATTTTGATTGTTTGTGCAATCACAATAATACACATTTTACACAATAATACACATTTTTAATAGCATTCAAATATGTAAAAAATTATATGGTTAACAATTTGTGGCAAGGTACAGATATTTCTTAATTAATTTCTACTGTTTTGTACTTTTTTTTTTGTTTAATCTCTGGAACCTCCGTTAGGTATATTTTCAGAGGATGAGATGAATTATTTGTAGCATGTGTGAAAATGCCATGCCTGACTGGGACTTGACCTGGGACTTCCAAATGAAAGGCCGAGACGTTACCACTCATGCCACAGAGGCCGGCATTGTTTTGTACTGCTTGATTATTAATGTTATGTTATATGTTTCTTTCTAAATATATGCTTTTATTAAAATTTAAATAAAATGATTCGATTTTTATTAAAAATAAAAAATATGTACCTTTATTTAAATATATATAAATAATCTTAAAGGGTGGCATTTTGTCTTTTTGTCCCCCCAGTTATATTACAATTACATTGCAAGGTACATGGAACAATTACATTACAATTTAATGTAATGGGACATCGCCCCAGAGCGGACGCTGGTCATGTAAAGAATTATTATTAAGAATTAATAATCAAACATGTTAAGAATTTTGTGCAAGCACTAGATTTTTTTTGACAACATTACTGTTGTACAGTACTAAGTACAGTTATTGAGTACTGTTGAATTTTTCTACAATCCAAGCTGTGATCTGGATGAGATTCAACAAAGAAGTAATCTGATAGAAGCAGTTCTTGTAATCTTACTCATGACTGATTTATGGCTTAGTCAAAATTAAAAATAGTTTAATAAATAGGTAGTTATCACAGGTTTTATCTTTATTTGCATCAAATTAAAAATTGTCAAAACTTTATTACTTTTATGTCAGGGATTAAGAACTCATATTCTATTTCCAGTATTATATTAAGACGACATTTATAAAAGTAATCAACAATTTTATACAATTAAAAATACTCTTAGCTATGAGGTCTCTTTCTCTGGTCTTTTTTTTTTTTACCTCTGAAACCACCGTTAGGTTATGAACAAATTGATGATGAGGATGAGATGAATGAATTGTAGCGTGTGTAAAAAGTGCCATGCCTGACCGGGATTCAAACCCGGGACCTCCGGATGAAAAGCCGAGACGCTACCACTCGGCTACAGAGGCCGGCAATCTCTTTTCTCTGGTGCTCAAAGAGATAATTTGAAATCTTTAACTGGTATCACTGAGCAGCAGAAACACTAATAATTCCTACTGTTCATGTGTGTTTACAACAATTAATTTTTTCACTTTTTTAAAGAGATGTTTTGTGCAATGGATGACTTTTGCAATGGATGACTTATATCAACAAACAGCTGCAGTGAAATTTTGTCTTAAGCTTGGCAAAATGTTTACTGAAACACAAAACACACAAGAATGATTCAAGAGGATTCTCTCAGCTGCACCCAATGCTATGGATGGTTAAGGAATTTTAAAAGTGGTTCAGAATATACCAAAGACAATTCTCATTGAGGAATATCATTAACATATTCCACATTGTCCAAGTGAACAATTTATCAGGGTCAAATTGACTATAAACAGTGTGTGAAATAACAGAAAGGACTGGGGTTTTGGTGGATTACAAAATCCCAATTAAAATTAGGTATGTCAAGTTTGTTCCAAAATTCTTGACAAAAGAGTAGAAAGAAAATCATGTTGTGATTTATCAGGAACTTTAATCATAAAAATTATAATAAAATCCTCTCGTCAATGATAATAACTGCGTGGATTTGATGTGGATGTGGATGTGGATGTGTGATGTGGATGTGGATGCGTGGATTTGATGTGGAAACAAAATCTTAAGACATTGTAGGGGATCTGGTAATCGTAACTGGAACTAAAAAAAGACAGGTGAAAGCTATTTAAATATAAAGGTCTTTTTGACAATCTTCTTTGATATTAGAGAAATCGTTCACTATGAGTTTCTATTCATTTTAATTTTCTTTTTTCTTTTTCTTTTTTATATCTTTTCATATGAACATGCATCATCAGAGGTGTAGGCCTCTGGATCACATTATATCTCCATAACTACTGGGCCAATTTCGACCAAACTTGGTCAGATTACTTCTATATATGGGGATTGGTGCCATTAAATTTTCAGTTTAAAAGATCAGGGAGGTGAGGCTGTACAGTAAGGTCATTCTCAGTATATTGAGTTAATATACTGAGTAATTATACTGAGTTAATATACTGAGTAATTATACTGAGTTAATATACTGAGTATATTTGCATAATTAAGTTATATTTTTTTTCATAGTCATATTTGTTACTAATTAAAAAATAATAATATTTGAAAAAAAGTTTTTGCAAAATCGCATCCCCACCCCAAAAAATGCTGTTTTAGTCAGTCGTCAGTGTTTTAGTCAGTGTTATGTTGTCACATCATCAGTAGAATTAAATAAGTGAATAATATTTAAAGCGTAAAAAAGTAACTTGATCTGGCTGAGTCTAAACTGAATTGCTTGAGTGACTTGGTACTTGGTGTGCTAGCCTCATAGTAACACCAGTCTGCCAACCATACAAGTGAAATTTGTTCTGTATACAGCTAGTGAAGTGGAGTTACTCTAATGGTTCCAGTTACAATTCGCATAGCCTGCTATAGTTGTGTGTCAAATAAAAATCTAATAAAACAGGTTGTAGAACTGTATCTCCCATAAAACATATAAACTAGGTGATGAAAAACATGTTTGTTTTTTAGGTTTTTTCCTAGGTCTGAAATACAGTAACTTTGTTAAATGATTAATGAATGCATAAATTTCATTATAAAAATCTGTGGAGAATTTAATTCTAAGAAAATTATGTAATAAGGTTTAAAATATATGCAATAGTCTAAAAAAAAATTATAATTCTTTTGCATAGATTTGAAAGGAGCATTTTCAAAAGAATTTTATAAACTATAGTACTTATCTTCCCAGATTTTATATAAAAGTAAAAAATTCTCTGGTAAGCAGTACAGATAATCTAAAAAACACGATTAAAAAAATATTAATTTTAAATTTGACTATGTTTTGTACTTTTTATTACAAAAATTAAACTGTATACTACTAATGAAAAAATTTTAAAAATCTGTAATATCAAGTTACATTCAGATGACATAATTTTAACCTAAGAAATACATTAGATGATTTGGGCATCATTTTTGTAAAATAATTTGTATTACACAGTAAATTACGTCTTTATAATAATCTATTAAAGTAAAAAGTAAAATTATAAAGTAAAAGTATAATCAGTAAACATAAATGCATTAACACATTAAAATTAATATTTTGTTATCTTCTAATATTAGACTACACTCTGGTAATTAGATAAAATTTCAGAATAACAAAAAACAGTAATATAGCCAAACAATAAAAATAAAAGTACAATAGTAAAATTATACCTTTAAATGATTTCAGTAAATCTTGTTCTTCTGAATGGGCATCTTGAAAATGAGTAACAAGTCTACCGTATGTACCAAGGTCTGCTTTACAAATGGGACATAGGAAACCCTCCATAACTGCAGAATTTTCCCCATCAGCCATAATTCCTGGAAAAAAATTATCCTGTAAATAAATAATTTTATGTCATCTACTTAGAAAACATATAAAGCAAAACCAAATGCTCATTAGGCAATTTTGAACAGAAAATGAAAACATTGGATAAGCCCATTATAATTTAACAATTGTTGATCTCTGTGATGGAGTGGTAGTGTCTTGGCCTTTTATCCAGAGGTCCTGGGTTTGAACCCTGGTCTGGCATTGTATTTTTCATACACTAAAAAATTTGATTTCATACTCCCATAAGCTTTAAAACTTATTTGGTGAATAATTAATCAAAAAAAAAATCAAATAAGAAATATTTTAACACAAATTTCCTTTGACGTTTATCTAAGAAAGGACTGAAGAATAAGAGAAGAAAGTAGAAACCACACATTCAGTTAAAAGTTAATCAAAAAGAAATATATGTGTATTTATCTACTTACTACAGATTAATAGGCTGATTATGCTGTATTATAGTTTCATGAATTCTACAGCAAATGAAAAATGCCCACTTGAAAGAAATTCAATCACTTCCATCCCTTCTGTTGTAGTGCACTACAACTATTCCACAACACAACACTTACAGAGAATATCAGCTGTGGCATAAGCTCTATGGCGAAGTGTCAAGGTAAGAAGCTACATGTTCAAACATGAACTTTGGATGACGTGATGTTGCTTTAATCTTTTCAAGTTTGGGCAGTCAAATTTCACAAAAACTGTTCAAACAATGAATTGTCCATATCTAAGCAAAATGTTTATATTAACTATTATTTTATATATTTTACCAAATAAATGAGCAGACCTCTGAGTACTTCTTTACAGTATGATGACTTCAAATGCTTCATTATAAAAGATTAAACAATATAATAACTTGTTAAAAAAGAGGTAGACATGTGCATTGTTTTATAACTGGACCAGTAGTCTTATGATACAGTATAAGAAAAGCACATAGGGTAAGAAGTTAATAACAATTTGGTGAGGGGCAGAGTACTCAACATGTTATAATATACATATTAAAAAGAACTTAAAACAATCCCTATATGTTGAAAAAGTTGGAAAGATGTTCAATCAACGTGAGCTATCAGAAATATTAAAAGGTTTAACAGAATATGTGAGTAAGCTACCAATAGATCCTCTGGAAAAATATTTCTATGCATTTAAAGACAATTTGTTTTTCAAAAAGTTGAAACCACAGTTCATCGTGCTGATCAGTAGGGAATTATAATTTTACTTCTTTAAATGTGTAACCAGTTTTCTTTTTATAGAACATGGTGCAATTAGGATAATTAATTTTGTTTATAGATTCCTCACGACCACATTTACTTATTATTCGTTTTCTAAATACTTTGTAACATTTTTTAAACTGGATATTCTCTGTTTAAATTGGCAACTTAGTTCAAAATTAAGTTTGAACTAGGAAAACTTTCCAATGGAAAGAAGTTCATCATGATTGCTTACACATCCACTTAAAATATTTTTATGTACACAAGAAAAACCCTTGCTACATCAAAAACGTTGTTCAGTTAGGTTCAAAACAACAAAATCAACTTATTTAATTTCCATTTTATTAATAACTAAAAATCTATATGGGCTTAATATTATTATACAGCATACAAAGAGTCATTGAAATGTTTTATTTTAAAAAATTAATTAATTCAGACATAAAACATTAACAAGGAAAAATTTTTAATAAATTGCTGGAAAAGTTCTTAATATATGCCTACAGTTTAACCAAATGAAATTTTTGTAAAGAATTTTCCTACTTCGATTACAAAAATTAAACCGTATACTACTAATAAAAAAATTTTTTAAATCTGTAATATCAAGTTATATTCAGATGACATAATTTTAACAAAGAAATACATTAGATGATTTGGGCATCATTTTTTAAAAATAATTTGTATTAAAGAATAAATTACATCTTTATAATAGTCTATAAAATTAACTATAGAATCGTTATTGGGAAAATTCAGTACAACTACACGTAAGTTAATTACGAGAAATAACAGAAAACAAAATAATTTTTTTGGTTATGGTTAAAAGCATAACCATAAAAAACTTAATTACGCTATTTTAACAAAATCTTGAAAAAACGAATGTGATAAATATATCTACCAAACGCACATTACTTCTTAAATTACAATTAATAAGCAAACACGAGCTGTTAACATTGAACAACATAGTGCTTGGTTATGGGATGAAATTAATAAACTGTATAATATATTATATAACACATAAATCACGAATTTCTGAATAAATAATTTATTAACTTAGTTTTCTGACAAATATTTTCACGTAAATCTTCTCCAAATGATGAAATAAAAATATATGATAACCTGTTAATAATGATAAGGTGGGAGGTAATCAGTTTGTTTCTAAAATATACAAAAGTTAATAATAGAATTTAACCTATATAATTAAACATTTTTAAAAAATACAAATGATAACTCACTGATAATAACTAAATGTTATTAATTCGTATGCCAGTTTTTAAATTAAATTTCTGATAAATCCCTATCAAACTTTGATAAGTCCCATGTCAATTACGTTCACGAACGTAAATAATAAACAGTACCCTTAAATCATCTTATATCTGTTATTAATGCACGCAAAGTGAAGCTCATACCTCTGAATAAATAATACAAACTGCAAAAAAATCTGTTAGTAATTAATATTACTAACCTCACTCCCGGTTAACTACATAAACCAAAAATGTATAGCTAATTCTCTTGGTCGTCGTTCGTTACAACTGCCGGCAGAGTACACTAGTTTCCAAGGGACTGATGATGCTCTCTGTTAATTCCTCAGTAATTTCTTTTTATTGAAATATTAGATATGATACAAACATTCATTGAAATAAATTTGAAAACAAGATTACCCCCTGCCCAAAACTTTACAAAAATTGTACTTAAAATTTACATCTTGATGGATGTTGGCTGTTAAATGAATATCATCAGTAGACATTGTGCAGACCATACATATAAAAAATAGTAAATAAAATAAAAGATAAATATTAAATGAATATTTATAAAACACTAAAGTAATATTGTTTGCAGGGTTTTTGGTAAAAGAATAAAAAATAAAGGCAAAAATATAATAAATTAATTTTAGGTAATTTTACTTAAAAACATCTTTCTTTCTTTCTTTTTCTATTTAGCCTCTGGAAACATTGTAAGGTATAATTTCAGAAAATGAATGAGGATGATACGTATGAATGTAAATGAAGTGTAATCTTGTAGTCTCTGGGTTTCAATTAACCACACTTCTCAGTAGTGGTCGACCTTAGATTGTAAAAGACTACACTTCATTCACATCATCCTCTGAAGTACGAGTAGTAACCTACAGCAGTTCCAGAGGCTAAACAAATAAAGAGAGAGACTTGTAGTCTCAAGTTGACCATTCCTGAGATGTGTGGTTAATTGAAACCCAACCACCAAAGAACACCAGTATCCATGATCTAATATTCAAATCCGTATAAAAGTAACTGGCTTAACTAGATTTACTTAAAAACATCTAAATTATTTAAACTTCACTACTTTCTCCCCATCATGACTTAATTACTTTTATAAGTCGGTAAGATAAACTTGCAGTGAAGTACATTGTTCAGATTCTAGAATTAAAGTTTTCATATCTCCTACCATGAACAATATCTTAGGGAGAGGAAGCAGTCTTAATATTCTTATGAATAGAAATTTTTACAAAAGTATTTTTAAACAAATTTAAATTCAAATAGGCTACTACTTTTTTTTTTTTGTAATGTTAAAATTTATTTACTCTTCTTCAAACAGATTATTTATTACATTTAAAAAATTTTTTTTTTGTAGAGGTGTCTTTGATAGTCTCATAACATTTTCCCCACTTCTTAAATATATAATTATTTAAATAAAAAATTACATTTTCCATATCAATAACTTGATATTTTCCTAATATTAACAAATGATAAAAAACTGATGACTTTCCGCCATTTTCGTAACAGAATATTTCCTGTGACATTAATCTTCAACAAATAACTCTCTGTAGTTATTTTTAGTCCTCCACAAGTGTAGGTTTCCTTACTGTCAAAGATAGCACTTTTACTCTATATATATTTTTCAATAATGTACTTATTTTGATTCATATTTCTTATGTAGTTCTTTGGTAACATTGTACTATTGCCTTATTGAACGCTGTTGTATATTTTTTACTTATATCTTCATATAAACTTATCACCTTTTTGTTCTATGCACTAAGAACATACTTTGAATATTATTTTCCAATTAATTAATCTTTTAACTAGAATAATTTCCAAAGCATTCTGATTATTAGATCCAAATTGACCTCAGTGGTGGAGTATTAGTATGACCTTCAGCTAACAGATCTCAGGTTCAAATTCTAGTCAAGCATGATACTTTTCATATGCCTAAAAAATTTCCATATTTCTATGCATACAATTCAAAGTTATGTGGTGAATTTTTCATTAACAAAAAACGGTATTATATCGAGAAAGAAAATATCTGCTGAATAATCTAAATTTATTCTTTATTAATTTAGAATTTAAAAAAATTGTATAATGTAAAAATTACTATCAAAACTAAATTGCATTAATGATTGTAAAAATTCACATTGTATTTTTTTTCCTTAACAGTCAATTTTTATTTTAACATTTTTGTCTATCAGTTGATATTTAAACAAAAAAATCTGAAGATTGGTTGATACATTATTCAGAACTAGTGTTTTTCATGACATTTAGATGTTTATCAATGTCTGCTCTGGGTATGCTTTGCAGTTGAGGGAATGATTTTTAAATCTTTGTTTAACCATGATATAATCAATCTGATACTTTGCAGTATCATAAGACTTTTCCCTTTATTCTTCTCTGTTATGATTTTTAAACTGGGTGTTGGCAATCACTAAATTATACTACATGCGAAACTCAATAAGTCGGTGGCCCTCTTTCATTCCTTTTGCCCAGTTTATATTCACTCATAATATTTCCTTCCTTGCCATCCAATCTCGTTATTATTAAATTTTCATCCCCTTTTATGTGTTTGCTTCATCAATTTCTTCATACACATTCTATCAAATCATGGGTACTTTTACGCATAAGATGTTAACATTAACAATCGTCAGCTTATGTTTTGATTTTATTATTACTTCACTGGATCTACTGCAAAGCTTTTTGAAATACTCTACTCTCTTCCCTATCTTCTTGTTCATTATGAAACCTATTCATGCATGCCCTTTATTTGATGCTGAGTTAATTATTCTAAAATCACCTGACCAAGAGTTGTTTTCCTCTTCCTACTAAACTTCGCTAATGCCTACTACATCTACATTTAACCTCCATTTCCCTCTTTAAATTTTCTAACCTACCAACCTTTTTTAGATTTCTAAATTCCACACTCTGACTCATAGAATGCTATTTTTTTAACTTTCTGGTGACCCCTTTCTTAGTAGTACCCACCTGGAGATTGAAATGAGGAATTAGATTATCTTTGGAATATTTTACCAAGGAAGGGATCTTTGTTATGAGAAAATGCCAACAGCTGTTTATAAATAAACAGCCATAGTTTTCCAATGCTTTTATCTGCACAGTACTCTGAAGACTGAGGGATGGTGATATGGTCGTTTAAGCCTCCTGACCTACACCCTTGACAACTACTGAAAGAGCTGCTGCTCTCTTTCAGGAATCATTCTTAGTCTGACTCTCAACAGATACCTCTCTACATGGTTGCACCTTCGACCAAGCTACTCAATATGGTGATTTATATTTCATATAATATATATTAATGAAATATTTGAATTTTCAAAATAAAAAGATGATAAATATACATGTATATTATTTTACTGAAATTAATGTTTTTAAGATTCATATTGTTACTCTGTACAGTAAAATCGTACTTAAATTCTATTAAAATAAATCACCTAGTACAGAATATTGAGATAAAACATATCTTACCTTAATTTTTTACCATGAAAGAACTTTCACAGGAGTCCACATCCTGAATCATGACTGGAATAATTCTGTTACTGCATAATAAAAATTAAAATAATGAAAATTGCGTATTAATTTACACGAGTGCTACTATCTGTTGAAGCATTCAGTTTACTTTTGCCTCTTCACTGAGCTAAACATAATTTTACAAATTAGAAAGCCAGAAAAGGAAATGATATTCAGCCCAACCAGTTGGTTCATCAAAAGAACTGGCTGTGTAATGAATTTCATTAAACTAGGAGGAAACTAATGTGATTAATGTCACTTGTACTTAAGTGCTTAACATGCATCACCTCACAGCATGGAAGATAAGAGACAGATATTGCAAAGCAACAATTTAATATGTCCTCTTTTAAAGGAAAACAAATATGTTACATGCTTCTTCTAATCACTCAGGAAATTAAATCTAACTTTATATATTCCATGTGGGTTGAATTAGTTCCATTGTTTTTTTTTTTAGCCTTATTCTGAAATATGTTTTATGGAATTTCTAAGTTTGTATGTAACTATATACCTTTTTCTGTCAAAAAATACCTATTATTAAAATTTATTTACCTCTTAACAACACATTGTATTAATACTGTTATTTTATAACTTAAAATAGTGGATTGTTTTATTTATAACAATTTCCTTGCCTCTGCAAATAATGTAGGTGAGATGACACTGCTTGGAAGGGGGCCTTGAAGTTATTCTCAAAATGAGATTGTTATCTGAAGCTGTAGGAACTTCATGAAAGAATCATCTTTTCTAACAACTGACTCTTTCTGTTACAAGTTCTGTGAGGTAAGCTGGAGATCAGATCCCTGCATCAGATGTAAGGAAGCCTTTTGGTTTTGCCCTTTTGGATGATGATCTGCCTATTAACTGATCAACGGAATATGTTTCATGTTGAGTAACCACCTAAGTCTAAGGACTGAAATGAGCAAAAAAAATTAATATTGGCAAAACTGTATAAAATAAAATTTTATACAGAATAGTCCTGACAACATTTGTCTAATATCAACAGTTTAGATCTCATTGTCTTGAAAATTTTCACTCCCTACATTTAATCTCCATCTACATATAAATTGTAATATTAAATCATCTCCACATTTTGCATAATCAAGTTTTTATATTTAAAAAAATAATTTTAAGAATATTAATAAGGTAAACAACTTTTGTGAAAACAATTTTTTACTAAATTTCATCTCTACCCCTCTCTCTTTTTCTTTTTTTTCTCTTTATCTGTTTAGCCTCCGGAACTATCGTAAGGTATTACTTCAGAGGATGATGTGTATGAATGTGAATTGAAGTGTAGTCTTGTACAATCTCAGGTCGACCAC